>JBBPBX010028046.1:14368-36848 GCA_038048925.1 Garcialebias charrua
CTCTCTCTCTCTCTTACATTTATTATATATTTTTTTAGTTACAGTATTATGCATTCTGTTTTTGGTCTGTAAAAAAGACCTAGCTCATAAAAAGAGCTTTTTCTTTGCTGTGTGTTTCAATAATTTATTTCCCACACTTTAAGAGTTGTTTTTCTCATGTTTTGAGAAAGTTTTTTTTGTGAAAGAAGTTACCTTTTACTTTTTAAATTCTTTATTTTTAGTTTGAGCTTCTTTAAGTTTTTAAACTATTTTAGTTTAAACTTCTTTAAGTTTTTTAATTATTTTAGTTTAAATTTATTTTAATTTTATTTTAGACTTCTTTAAGTTATTTTATTTTCAGTTTAAATCTCTTTGTTTTTAAATTATTTTAATTCTTTTTTTTTTCTTTTACTCTATTGCCCATAAAAAAACTTGTAAAGATGAGCCTAAAAGTTGTCACAAAGGCCACCATCTAGTGAGGACCCAGGGGTGATAGTTTATGTTTTTCCTGCCATATCTTTAGACCCAGAGGTTTTTTTTCGTACTATTCATCTGTTAAAAAGTTCAAATGATAAGAAGGGCCGACTGTTAGATGTAAGTTAATGTTGATCATTTTAACTTTTGAAATATACTTTTGCAAACATAGCTCAGTCTGTGTTAACTCCCTGCAAAGGTACCTTGATGCATGCTCAATATAATCCAGGTAGAAAATCTAAAAAAGCTAAGTCTGGTCCTCTGGACTAGGGATGTCCCGATCAGGTTTTTCTGACCCAGAGTCAGAGTCCGAGTCCTTTAATTTGAGTATTGGCCGATACCGAGTCCCGATCCGATACTTCTAAAATACATTTTTAAAATGAAGAAAATTAAAGAAACAGATCCAGATGTCCCTTACCTTAACATTTAACAGAGTACTTCTGTGAGGTAGATTGAACAATCAAGTAATAAGATTTTTAAAAAAAATCTTCACATTGAAGTTTAGTGCAGTATGAAATAAAAATGTCTAATTTAAAATAAGCAGCTCAACTTAAAATACTCAGCAGGCATGTAAACAAATAAACTTAAAGTGTCAGTGTTATAAAATAAGGCTGTGAGGTAGCTTGAACAATCAAGTAATAAGAAATAAATTCTTCACAATGAAGTTTAGTGCAACAGTATGAAATAAAAATGTCTAATTTAAAATAAGCAGCTCAACTTAAAATACTGAGCAGGCATGTAAACAATAAGAAACTTAAAGTGTCAGTCTGGTTAACTCTGTGTATTGTGTCGGGTGTTTGTTTCTGATGTGCCTAATCAGGTTTGTTGTGTTAAATGCAGCCTTTTCCTTACCTCCTCTTGAAATACGAACTTTACATATCTCACAGTTTGCAAACGCAATATCTTTGTCATCCACTTTAAAATATCTCCACACGACAGACATCGCTGCCTCCACTTCAAGCTAATGCCGCGTTCCGCTTCTTTTTTACGACAGTCACTGCTTTACGGCAGGCACTGCTGCAAAAATATTGTGCATGTTTTGTTCCGAGACAATTTGACTCTGTAACACAACATACAGTTAATATAATATTCCCGTTTGTGTTTAGAATAAATATACACATATATATCCGATCCCTGATCTGTGTGTAACGCCCGATTCAAGTCGAGTCTGAAATCACGTGATCGGGACCGATTTCCGATCATGTGATCGGCTCGGGACATCCCTACTCTGGACATCCATCCATCCATCCGTTTTCATCCGCTTATCCGGGGTCGGGTCGCGGGGGTAGCAGCCTAAGTAGGGAGGCCCAGACTTCCCTCTCCCCAGCCACATGGAGCAGCTCCTCTGGGGGAATCCCAAGGCGTTCCCAGGCCAGCCGAGAAACATAGTCCCTCCAGCGTGTCCTGGGTCTTCCTCTGGGCCTCCTCCCGGTGGGACATGCCCGGAACACCTCCCCAGGGAGGCGTCCAGGAGGCATCCTAACCAGATGCCCGAGCCACCTCAACTGGCTCCTCTCGATGTGGAGAAGCAGCGGCTCTACTCCGAGTCCCTCCCGGATGACTGAGCTTCTCACCCTATCTCTAAGGGAGAGTCCAGACACCCTGCGGAGAAAACTCATTTCAGCCGCTTGTATCCGAGATCTCGTTCTTTCGGTCACAACCCAAAGCTCATGACCATAGATGAGGGTGGGAACGTAGATCGATCGGTAAATTGAGAGCTTTGCCTTTCGACTCAGCTCTCTCTTCACCACGACAGACCGGTACAGCGCCCGCTTCACTGCGGATGCTGCACCTATCCGCCTATCGATCTCACGCTCCAGTTTTCCCTCATTCGTGAACAAGACCCCGAGATACTTAAACTCCTCCACTTGGGGCAGGACCTCATCCCCGACCCGGAGAGGGCATGCTACCCTTTTCCGGCTCAAGACCATGGCCTCGGATTTGGAGGAACTGATCCTCATCCCGGCCGTATCACACTCGGCTGCAAACCGCTCCAGCGAAAGCTGTAGATCACGATCTGATGAAGCCAATAGGACCACATNTATATATATATATATATATATACAGTATATATAACGTTCCGACTTTCATCCAAAAGACTTCCACAGTCCGAGGAGCCACAAAAAACTCAATCTTATAAATAGCACCTTCACATAGTGGGTCAACCAGTTTGATGGTGCTCAGAGGGTTTCTGGAGTTCTGGGGTGATGGTTTATCAAGCAGCTTTAGGACTGATACCCAGCCAGTTTCACACATCAGGAATTCCAACCATGTGACCAGAGTGGTCCCTTTGTGGGTGGGACTAACAAATACCCTAACGATCCTCTACTGTGAAGAGCGAGAGGTCAATCTGCATGTATCATTCTGCATTATGCAAGCTCAGAGAACACCACAGCTTGAATCCCACACTCCACGTCTTCAGTTACAAATAAAGTCCAGTTGGTTTGTTTTTAACTTTTTTGGATATAAATCAAGAACTTTTTGTTTTATTTGGCTTGAGAAGATTTCTGTATAAAAATGGATGTAAACTTAGATTGCAAGTCATATTTTACCATACCATACACCATACCATTTTATTTATAGAGTACTGAAAACAGCGACAAGGCCAACCAAAGATTCAGCTTTATTTTGTCACAAGTGTTCTCTAATGTGGTTAATGGTTAAGGTTAAATTGTTAAAAACATATATTTGAATGGATTTTAATGATTAATTGTATGAGATAAAGGAAGTTAAATGAGTTGTTCATTTAGTTTTGGTATGTAAAGAAATTGGTTGTTTGAATTGTTTATTAGAGAATAAGGGGCAGATTTAATAAGATTTTTTTCTTCATCTGCTGCCTTTTGTTTTATATATTTTTTTCTTTTTCTTATTATATATATGTGAATTGTTTTGTATTTTATTATAAAATGAATGAATAAATAAACTAAACTAAACTAATATCGTAAAAAAATTGTTTGTTTTTCATAGTACAAAAAAATTCAGTGTAGTACTTCTGTGTTTCACACAAGTCATCTCTCTCCCACAGTCACGCAATGACCATGGCTGCCAAAATCTCTGCGGCTTCCTCGAACCTGTCCGTTTTCCATTCCCAGGGGCCCTCAGAGCCGCTTGTCCTGCGCCAGCCTGGTCGTGGCACACCGCATTTATGTCCTGTGTAATTGCAGACCTCAGTCTGAGCAGGAGGCCAGCGTCTGTCAGAATAGCTGTGTGCTCCCCTCAAGCAAAGGCCTAAATCAACTCCTACTACAGAGGGGGGCCCCTGTGCCTGCTGATAAAAAAAAAAGGAGAAATTACATACAAATATCTCTATGAAGCTTACCCAGACACAATAAACTGTAGCTACAGAGCTCTCATAAGCCACAAGGCCTTGACACATACACACATTTTGTCTGGAAATTCACATTATTCCTTTGTTATGCCCCCAACCAAGCGTGGGGCCCACACTTGGTCACACACCTTGAGCAGGCAAGCGTGAAATGGGGCCCTGTCTGAGAACAGTTGGCAGGCCTGGTGGAAATAGAAAGAGTGGTTCTTGTTAGCACCACTGACGTTAGCTGGCTTGTTGTCTCTGAAGAGCATGTTTGGCTGCTGCAGCTGCTACTGCCAGGAGTTTTGGAGTTTAACCACGAAACAAAACCAGGTCTGAGGCCAAAGACCGAGACAGACACAGTTTAATTAGACCAGTAAGGTACAATTAACTTATTATGATGTGTGTCTAAACTTTTTGGTTACAGTATTGACAGCTAGGCCTTTTTTTTCGTTAGTTACCCAACCCATTGACCTGTACTGACCAGAGGGGCTGATGCACACATAATTTATTTGACCTCCAGCGCTTCTCTCTCCTCCCACCATCTTTCTCTTCTTGTGTTGGGAACCAGAGGCAGATCAAGGGATGGGTGGGGTGATGGGTGGACTGGTTACAGGGGAGCAAAAGGAGAAAGGAAAATTCCTGAACGCTTAAATCCGTTCACATCCACCCTGGAATCAGAGACTCCAACTCACATTCTGCCCACATAAACCGAACCTCTGTGACACTTTTGGAATGCTGAAGCTTTTTTTTTCCCTCCACCAAATTAGGTAATTACCGCAGCGGTCATGGTGCTCAGAGCAGAGACCGTGACCCTGGGCGGTATGAAGTGACAGCCTCTGTATCTGAGACGGCACACTGCATTGTGTTGCCGAAACCAGACCTGCCGACAAATTCATCACTGACTTTTCTGCAACACCCCATTTTTGGTGGATATAATGCTTGTTGACTGGTGCATTGTGTTGCATCAGGGATCCCCAGCATTCCCATGTAGACGGCATCACTTCTTCTTCTTTTTTTATTTATTTAAATTTATTCATTTTACATTAAAACACAAAGATAAAGAAAGAAAAATTTCATAACTTTGTGAAAGAAAGAATACATCAAATGAAACGTGGCAGAAAGAAGAAGAATTCTTATTTTGTCTGCCCCTTTTTTCAAAAACAAAACAATTTCAAACAATCAATTCAAACAATAGTCTTACAGAAATAACAGATCAAAAGAGTAACTTTTCACAATCAACAAATAACTAGTACATTAAACATTTAACTAAAAGCTTTAGTATTTTGTTAACAGTTTAGATTTGATACATTTTTTGAATTTAATCACAGAGTTAATATCTTTAGCATAATTTCCCAAAACATTCCACAATTCCACTCCCTGTACTGTATTGAAATAAACCGTCCCTTCAAACTAGTCCTATACCTTGGCTTTGCAAAAATTTCAGTTCCCTTTAGACTGTAGCAGCTTTCTCTCTTAACAAAACACATTTGAACATTTGATGGTAGCATATTCTTATGAGCCCTATGCATAACTAACAAAATATTATAGTCCACCAAATCATAAAGCATCAGTACTTTCAGTTGTTTAAATAATATATTTGAAGGATGACAATAAGGCTTTCTAGAAATAATTCTCACTGCTCTTTTCTGTAAAATAAAAATAGAGTTCGTTATAGTTTTACAGGCTTTTCCCCAAACCTCCAGACAATAAATTAAATGTGGAACAAAGATTGCATTATACAGCAAATAAAGAGCCCTATCATTCAACAAGTCCTTTAGTTTATACATCACTGCAATAGATTTAGATAACTTAATTTTAACATAATTTACATGCTGTTTCCACGACAGTTTGTCATCAACAATTACACCCAAGAACTTCACCTCACCCGCTCTACTTAGCTCAACACCATCAATTGTGATAGAAAAAATATCAGATTTTTATTACTAAATAACATGTAATTAGTTTTGTCTAAGTTCAATGATAACTTGTTTAACCTAAACCTGAACTTCTTCTGTTCAATATGAACATTTGTTGTTTAAATTTTGAATTTTGTTTCTGTTACAGAACAATATATTGGAACAATATGCTAAAGATTTGTTGTTATTGTGGATATTATTAACTGGCGCCAATATTTAAACAAAATACTGAACTTGCCATTCTAAACAACTCAACAAACTTCATCCCAATTACTTTTTGACTAAAGTCATTTCTATGTTCTGCTGTATTATTCAAATGAAGATTTTTTTTTTCAAGGTTGAACCAAACTGTTTGTTTTTACCTTCAGCCACAAACTGCCAAAGGTAGTTGGAGATATCTTCACATCTTTGCTAGCTCATCATGTTTTAAATAAAGTCATCTGTTTTTTGTTTGTAGTTTTAGGGACAGCTGATGTCTTCTTTTTCATCCAGTAAAACCAGCTTGCATTTGGCGCTCCCATTTAGAATTTGAGCTACATGCGACTTTACTGTTTCCATTATTCAAAGCATGCCTTGTATGGATTTATTTCCACTATCTATGGCATTATTAGGGTTTAATGTGCAGCTGAAGAGGGCAACAGCACATTTTGGCAAGCTGTTATCTATGGACCCAACAAACCTATAACCAACTTGGTGTTGCCACAGTAATGTTAAAGAAAATGTTTGAGTCAGCATAAAAAAATTGAAGACAATCAATGATTATGAAAGATCTGTTGACCTGATTAGTTGAAATGTTGCCATGAGACTAAAAATTTCCCCACACCATGACACACCATGTTCGAGACAGTTATAAAAAGTTGTTCAGAGGATGTAAGGTTTTCAATTTTGAAGCTCTTTCTAGTAGACAACTTCTGCCTAATTCCAGTGGTTGTAATTTTATATCACAATAGGAAGACCAAAATTTGAGGATAGAGCATTCTATCATAAAACCAAAGAACTACAACTGAACGGGCAACATTAGCACAAAACAATCAAAAGAAAAGAAAAACATTTATTTCTAATGAACGTTCTGGATAAATTGGTTTGATAATAGTCATTGTGTCTCATAAATGTTCTATTTTATATGTGAGAGAATTAAAAAAAAGATCTTTATTCATGAAGCAAAATATGGTTTGATTTTAAACTGTTACATCATTGATTTTTTTTTTTATGCTGAACCTTTATGGGTCAAACTTGGTTCTTATGACTGGTATTGTTGCAATTTACATGTCTTAACTAGTGGTAGTTTTGTGGTTAGTGTGGTATTGTAATCCCGAGGCTGCAGATTTGAGCCCAGGTTGTTTCAAGAATAAGGGCATCTGATGTAAAACAATAACCAAATCGTTCATTCTGTGGCAACTCCTGCAGAAGAATTAAGCAGCAATGACACATATTTACTAATGCATCTGTCCATCCATTATCTTTACATACTTGTTTGTTTCCAGGTCACGGGGGTTGATGGTGCCCATGTCCAGCAGTCTGTGTGAAAGGTGGGTGTGCACCCTGGACATGTCTCCAGTCCATCACAGGGACACATGGAGAAACAAGACAAACAACCTTTCTATAATGCACACCTAGGGACAATTTAAGGTTACGAATCATCCGAACATGCGTGTTTTTGGTCTGTGGGGGGGAAACTGGAGTGCTCGGAGAAAACCCACTCATGCACGGATAGAACATGCAAACTGCACCCAGAAAGGTTCCCTGCTAAGTTTTTATCGGTTACCTTCTCACTGAGAAGCTCTATCAACTGAACGTTTGCACCTCAATAATTTTTGGTGACGAAAAAGGATGAAATCAGTACATCACCCAAAGTCCCCATATAGAGCATCAGTAAAGGATGAATTCAGAATAAAAATGTGTAACTTGATCAGACTTGAAGGTTTCTTACTGTAAACCTAGGCCTCAGATTAAAGCAGGTCAAACACAAACCTTGATGTAGTTGTTGCTCTCATGCTGTGGTATGTATGACAGCTGCACGCTGCGTCACACGTTTCTGATATCACTCTTTAATTCAGTGGCACTGACATCATTTTATACTCTCGACAACCTGCAATAATCTTCAAAGGCATTGGCTTCATCTCCATGTCCTTGACCCCGTGACAGGTTCTGTAACCCTCCATCTGTGTGCAGTTCAGGTTTCATTCTGTCCAGTAAAGATCCCGTTTCACTGCAGGTGTTCCATCTAGGTGCTGGTTGTAGTGCACCTCTGGCTTAAAATGTCTGAGCTGCAGCAGAAATGACTGTGTGTGCCAAGGCATGCTGGTCTTTTCTGCAGTATCTATGTCTTTAGGCCAGGAGTGTCATCCAGGACAGATTATCAGTCTGCTTCAAGGCTTATGTCCATATTTTCTTGCTTGTAATTGAAAATATATTTATTATTGCAGAGCCACAAAGTTTAGAAAAAGGAGGCAGCTTATGATGGTTGAGATGATCCGCAAGGCTTGGTTACGCTTCACCACTACCGGTAGATTATTTTATTTTATTTTTGACCCTGTGCTTCTTTAATTCTTTGTCTCTTTTTATTATTTTTAATACACACCTTGGGGTGTCTATGAGTGCACACCTATTTCCCCAGCTCCCCGGGGGCTTTCTATGGCTGCCCACTGCACCACCTGGTGGTGGTTGGGTTAAATGCAGAGACGAATTTCGTCTTGTATGGGAAACATACACAGATGACAAAACTGTGACATTTATTTATTTTATTTTATTATAAAGTTTATTTCAAATGCAAACTGTGGTTTCTGGATTGATGCAACTTTGGTGCTTCCATTAGCAACGTGTTCAAAAGAAAGTTTTGCTCGTTTTATAAATCCTGTTTTGCTGTCATCCTAGCGGGTCGAGATCCCACACGCACTTATGATGTAAACGGGTCAGTTGTGACCCGTCTTAAATCAGCCAAAAAATGCCCTCAAAACAGTGTTTTTTTAAGAAGTATTAGAACACATCTCTAAAATAACATATGTATGACAAAGTTAGTGAGGTCACAGTGTGTTTATGATTTCAGTTTTGACACTGATTATTGGTTGATAGTCTTATACCATAACTGGGTCACAAATGACCCCAGCGCGGCAAGTGCGTGTTGTTTTATAAAAAATAAAACTTAAATTTAAATTATTTTATATATTTTTTTTAAATAAAGTTTTCAGACAAAGTCAAAAAGCCTTGATGCAAAAATTTTTTTTTTAAAGACAGTACAGTATCATGATTACAAATTTAAAACTGGTCACTACGGACCCTAACACCGTAGGAAGGTTAAGGACAACTCAAACAAAAATACAAACTCGAGCAGAAAGAGTGAAGTTTAGTTCTTCAAAAAAAAGTTTTAACAATTTTACATTTTTACTTGCACAAAATACATTTGTGACATGTCGCAAAGAGATATGAAGCGCTAAAGCTTGCCGTTGTGCATTGGTAGGAAAATTTGTGACAATTATATTTTGCCTAAATATGATGAATAAATACAAAGTACCTTATCCATGGGTTCCTTGAAGAATATGTCTAAAACATAAATGTAAAGAAGGTTTTGAAGCATTTTTCTGAGCAGTACCAACGACTAACGATGATTTTGAGCAGAAACGCCTTAATTGTTTAGACTTTCCCAACACGTTTGCAAAGTTTTTTTTTCTTTCCAGCTTGGATATCTTGATGGTAAATATAGCTTAAAGTTTTCTCTTTCAAATGAAGTCAAGGAATCCTCTTTAGTTTACTCTTCTGACTGATTAAGTCTTTTGGATGAAAGACAAAACGTTTAAACAAAAATAAATTGTCCAAGAACTTGACTTAACTTTGTTAGACTCATTATGCAAATCAGACTGACGTTCCAGAGGTTATTCCAGTTAGCGAGACAAATCAAGTCATAGCTCTGTGACGACTCATAAAATCAAGATGATGTACGGGTAGATGTAGCTTAAAGGTTCAGTATGCAGTTTCTGTAGAACTGCAGCACTTAGAAATATTTTCAACAGGCAAAGCATTCTGATCCCTCCCCCTCAGAGCCATATGTGGCTCTGCCCCCTTGTGGTCTGTTGAATTTCAAATTCAAGCTCTGTTTTTATTGGCTGATTCAAATTCAAGCTCTGTTTTTATTGGCTGGTTACAAACTCTGTTTTTATTGGCTGGAAAATGGCGGGTCACCTTTTCTTTTTAGAAATGCTTATTTACCACCTGGAGAAGCAAGGGGACAATATTTTTTTTAATTTTTTTTCAGAGATTACCTGGCTAACATCAGTCTGTCAGGAGGTAGTGACAGAGTGAAGAAATATGTTCATAAAAAAAGCTACATACTGAAGCTTTAAAAAGCAATGAATATAAAAAAATATGAATATGTGATTTGTTTATTTTGATTTAATATACAAGTAGGACTTAATCCTTGGTTTGCTGTGATGGGCCACATTTGCAAAACTTGGATCAAAATGAAACACACTATTTATTTTTTTAAACAACTCCCTTTTTGCTATTCTCTGTTGTATCTTCTCATGCACTCTATAATCACATTCTGTTCACCAGATTGGAGCTAAACAAGTCAGACATGTTTTTCCTTCAACAGACCTCAGAGGGGTTCTTGTAAAATCTGATTGTGTTTTACGAGTGCCCCTCTTGTTCCCATGTCTGGTAGCTGCACAGCTGCTCGGCCTGGAGCTTTATCGGACCCATGGACGATGGAGAGGAAGTTTTGCATAAAAGTCTTGATTAATTTTTCTTCTTGTTCAGAATTATTTTGTGAATTTGATATTTTCCACGCTGGTAGGTTCTAAAAAAAAAGCTCAACCCATACAGCTTCTCCCCAAAACAGGGCAAAGTGTTCTTCATGAATGTTTGTATCTAAAGTCCATCATGGTCAAAAGTACAAAACATGTCTCTTTAAATTTACTGCATCATTCAATGCTGCATTAGAAAACATTTTATGAGAATCTAAAAAACATGTCTGGTACAAATCAAACGTGTGTGGTTGTCACCAGGAATGACTACAGGGCATCTTCACTGAAGTCCTATTAGCTCCAACTCCCTGCATCTGTTTTTGCTTTTACAGAGTCAATCACTAAACAAGTGAAAATCATCAGCAGGTCTGCTTCCCTCGCCATCTTTTTTTTGTATTTGGAGGGTGGTTGGTGTGAGACTGCAGGCTTTGAAACCAACCCCAAATGAATTCAAAGCACAGCCATTGCCCTTGGCTGTGGATGATTATCACTTGCTGCCACAGCTTTCACAAACACACTGACTTTTCTTTTAAAGCAGCGTTCCTGGAACCTGCCACCTTGTTAATTGAGATGAGGTCATCGTTAATAACTTTTAAAAACACAATGAGACAAGAAAACCCCTTGCAGAAGGCTTATTGGCTGCTGGTTCAGATATTGGCAGGCAACAACGAGACGGTGACGTTTCTGAAATCAAATAAAGAGCCTGCGCCTAAGTACCAGGATACCCTACAGCATTGTCTGCGTCGTGATTCTTTGACTTCCCAATGACGAATCCGAGAAACACGGACGCTTGGCAAACAAAAGTGGGCCACTTTGCGCTACATAGGGTTCCAGCATGCACGAGAAGCCAAAAGGGAACCTTTAAAAATGAAGCAAGATGTAATGCAGCTTTTTTATGCTCATTCTAGGCCTGTGATAGCTGCGGTGGCATGGGTTTGTATCCCAGCTACACTGAAAGGACTGCTGGACTGGATGGAGCTTTAAAGTGAAGCAAGAAATCTCTGGAAAATCGGCCCTCAAAGGCACATTTCAACTGGAAAACATTTCTTTTAAGCTGTCACTCTTTGGTAGCTGACAATCCTATTATGGCACCAACTTATTGTAATTAAGAGGGGAAAAGAGATATATGGGCACAAACACATTCATCACACCAAGATACAAAGAACTTCGTTAATGGTCTCTGTTTTGGGTGGCAAGCAAAGTACTCAGCGGCCAGATCACCTTATTTGCACTGACATGTGAGTGATGTAAACTGTATCCACAAGCCAATTTCTTCTTCTTTTTTTTCCCTGCTCCTCTATCCCTCCACTCATGGGCACCACTTTAAAGAGACAGAATGGAAAATAGATTTTTATGGCTTTTCTTTTTAGCCATTTTTGGAGGTCAGGGAAATGTAGGCTTCCAAAGAAAAAGAAAAAGAAAAAGAAAAACCTTGGGAGGTAATGATCCATCATCCTCATCAACACCTCGGCTGAGAGTCTAAATATATTTAGCTCTAAGCATTGCACCTAAATCTCAATATAAAGAAGCTAGGAAAGGATTGTGAGCGGAAGTCTGTATGCTTTTTTCTTATTTGTGCCGTAATAAGAGGATTGTGTTTCTTTCTTCTTCACTCTCTGCACAATGGACAGCTTTTGAAGCAGGGACAGATGATAGTGCTCAAGAGGGCCCTCGGTTACCATTGTGACTAAGAGATGTCCTTAACTTTAGGACTGATGACAGTAATACAAAGCACCATGCGCATTGTTGGTATGAAATGTGTGCCTGGTTGCTTAGGGCACAAAAAGACCTGACCTATGAAGTGTTTTTCCAAATATAGAAAGTGTTAAAATGACTTTGATGTCTAAATTTTATTCTAGAAATCACATTAGGATTGTTGGCTCTTTATTTACTTTGTAAAGAATAGTGCCAAAAAGGTTGAAGGTCTGGGTCGTGATTTCTATTCCACGTATCTTTGCATCTGATACTCTCACTTACCTCTTTGATCTTTGTTCTCAGCTCCATTTCTGTATGGACCTGTCCAGTATTACAAATGAAGGTGCTGAGAGGGTAAAAATACCAAGGGCCATATTACTGACATATATGTACACAGAGATACTCCCTCAGTGCTCCTCCACACCTCCAGCAGCTGCGTTTTAGGGACTCACCCAGCAGCTGTGTCACAAATGACAAATAACGTGTTCGCGAGATGTTTCCCTGTTATCTTCGCTTAAGGACTCATTGGACTGGCTGATTATTCTGCTTGTGTTGGTTTACTGGCAATAATTATATGAGATTACTTTTCTGTGCTGTTCTAGCACTTATTTATCAGTTTGCAGTTGTTGTCTTCCTCTATTCTCTTCTCTGGAACAATTCCAGAAAGCATATTTGCACAAACATTTCTGTTTTGTTCAGGAAATTCAAAGATTTCTAATATATGAAAACATCAAATATGGAGTGTTTACCTTAGGAAAATAAAAAATATCAATCACTACATCATAAAATGCAGCGACAAGATGCACAGCTGATCACTTGAAAATATATCTGCCTACTGAACTCCATTTATTAATATTTGAACTCACAATATGATGCATAACTGTAAAAAATACATTGTACCACTTAGTGTTAGGCTAACTTTATTTTGTTATATGAGGGAGTTTTTCCTTTCCACTGTTGTCTTATTGGTTGCTTAAGATGAGAGTTCTGCAATGGGGTTAAATTCAAAGCAGTCTGCTCCTCAGATAAATAGTGTTAAATTATTATTTAGTATATATGAATGTTTCTGTACAGTGCCCTGAGACGACTTCTGTTGTGACTTGGCGCTATATAAATAAATTGAATTGAACTGAATTGTTAACCTGAAGATTAAAAAATTAGCACTGATGAGCAGCTGACCTTGTGATGAGCAGTTTCATTGGCCACTCTTGTTAAAGTTAGTTTTCTGTGCAGTTGGAGTCAAAGTGCACAGAAGATGAAGCCAAACTCAAAACTCTCATGCAAAATATTTATATTATAAAACACAGTTGCCTGCCTTTCACGATTTGAAGATGTGATCGTATACATGCGTCTCTCTGTGTGTTTGTTTGATTATTAGCAAAAAATCTCCTGAATCACTGGACAAGTTTAAATGAAATCCTCAGGAAATGATAATCGAATCTACAACAAATTAATGTCTGGCTTTGATCCAATTTAAGAAGGTGGCACAGCCAACCAAACGGTAAAATGGCTATATCAAGATTAGTTTTAGTTATCTTGAACTAACTTTGGTGTGGTAGTAACTTTATTTTTTTATAGTAACGTTTCACCCTCCACCCAGAGGGCATCATCAGTCAGAGGAGTTCCAGCAAACTGTTTCCCCACCTCCTCTGACTGATGATGACAGCAGGACAGTGGTGAGATGTGCTGTAGGAGTGACAGATAGCTTCAAGGTGGAGGTGGGATTGCATCAAGGATCGGCTCTGAGCCCCTTCTTGTTTGCTCTGGTGATGGACCGACTAACAGATGAGGTCAGGCAGGAATCCCCATGGACTATGATGTTTGCAGATGACATTGTGATCTGTGGTGAGAACAGGGAACATGTGGAAGAGAACTTGGAGAGGTGGAGGTATGCACTTGAAAGAAGAGGAAAGAAAAGTCAGCCGTAGTAAGACAGAGTACATGTGTGTGAATGAGAGGGAGGCCGGTGGAACAGTGAGACTACAAGGATCAGAGGTCACAAAGGTGCAGGACTTCAAGTACTTGGGGTCTACTATCCAGGAAAATGGGGAATGTTGGAAATAAGTGAAAAAGAGAGTCCAGGTAGGATGTAGTGGATGGAGAAAAGTTTCAGGAGTGATTTGTGACAAAAAGGTGTCAGCAAAGGTCAAAGGAAAAGTTTACAAGACAGTGGTGAGACCAGCTATATTGTATGGTCTGGAGACAGTGGCATTGACAAAAAGACAGGAGAAAGAACTGGAAGTAGCAGAAATGAAGATGCTGAGGTTCTCCTTAGGAGTGACAAGGATGGATAAGATCAGGAATGAGATCATCAGAGGTACAGCACATGTTGAACAACTGGGAGATAAAGTTAGGGAGGCCAGACTGAGATGGTTTGGACATGTCCAGAGGAGGGACAGTGGGTATATTGGTAGAAGGATGTTAGAAATGCAACTGCCAGGAAAAAGGCAAAGAGGAAGGCCAAAGAGGAGATGCTGTATATGGATGCAGTTAGAGAGGACAGTTGGGGTGAGGACAGAGGATGCAGAGGACAGAGTGAGGTGGAGGAGGATGACTTGCTGTGGCGACCCCTGAAGAGGGAACAGCCGAAAGAAGAAGAAGGAACATAATCACAAGGAGCAGAATAACCAAAAGTATGAAGAGCAAAGAGGGAACAGAAATAAATATAAAGAAAACAGACAGGGACAGAGCCTGTCTCAAAGAGACAGTCCAATTTACTTTAATAAAAAAATAGATGTGGCTGGAAGGATGGATGGATGGATGGATGGATGGATGAATGGATGGATGGATTGTCCTTAGTTGGACAGCTGAGAATCGAAGCCTTCACGTGTTTCAAACAGTGCCATGAGAACTAGAGAAGGAGCAGAGGAGAGTTCAGCTCAGAACCGTGAAGTGAGGGTAGGGAGGAAGGGGGTTTAGGACACCTGACAGAATTGGAGCTGCTCATTCACACACAACCTGCTTTTCTTCTCCAAAATAGTAATTTTAGGGGCAGCCGGCCAATAGGGGGCGCTAGGGCGCCTCCCCACTGGAACTTCTGGACCATTTTACATTGAAGACTTTAAAAAATTAAAATTAAAATTAAACAATAAAATAAAAATATTTCGAAATATATGCATATATGTTTTTAGTTGTATAGGATAAATATTTTATGAGTGATGATGAGTTATATTGTTTGTTTCAAAAAACGTTTTCTGATTGGTGACGTATTTCCTGTCCTGGGGGCGCATGAATCTTATCCATAGACTCTCGTTAATAATGGCTCATGCGCAGTTATTCCACGTCGTTACAAAACAATGGGAAGATGCTGGGCGCATATTTCAGCGCCCTGGACACGTCCAATGTGAGCTGTACCTACAGATAATGTGCTTCCGGTCTTTTTTTTGTCTGGGAAATGAGCCGTGCAGTCAGTGACTCAAGGAGGATGGCTGCAAGTAGGTTTTAAATCATTGAAAGCCCTTTATCTAATGCCTATTTGCCATTTCTGACTGATATGTCTCTCAGCTTTTAGATGGCTCTGTTTGTGAAAAAGCCTTCAGCTAACTGTTTATTCTAAAAGTGGCAACTGTGAGTTTGTTTCTGGAGCTAGCATGCTAATGCTAGTCTTTATCTAATGCTTATATTATTATATTACCATTCCTGACTGATATGCCTCTAAACTTTTAGATGGCTCTGTTTGTGAAAAAAGCCTTCAGCTCAGCTGACTGCAAGTGGGAACTGGTGAGTTTGGTTTTTTCTTTGTTTGTTTGTGGAGTAAGGTTGCCAGCACTAGCCTCCAGGTTATTGTACAGTATTGGACTCTGATGGCTACATTTATTTTAATTTGCTTAAAAAAATGATCAAACATTAATAATTTTATATACTAAATGTCACTGGTGGTGTTTTACTGGACTCTGGTGGCTACATTTATTTCAATTTGCTTATAAAAAATGATCAAACATTAATAATTGTATATACTAAATGTCACTGGTGGTGTTTTACCGGACTCTGATGGCTACATTTATTTTAATTTGCTTATAAAAAATGGTCAAACATTAATGATTTTATATACTAAATGTCACTGGTGGTGTTTTACTCTTTCTTGACACTGTATACATAGTTCCCAGACACGCCCCCAGTATTGCGCAAACCGGTTTTCGCACCACATCTGAAGGCAGAAAAGGCAAGATGGCGAACGAGCAGAGCAAATTATACGGACAAAAACACGAGCTACCACAGCTTCACCAAGGAACAAGAGCAAACTGGCAGTGGTCGAGTTAAATGAGTTTGAGAAAGAAATCATGGCAGACGAATCAGACAACTTGTCACAAAGTAGTTACTCCGATATCATTAATTATTTAATTATTACAAGGAGCGAGCGCACACCGGCTTCACAGCGCAGAGCTTCACAGCTTTAAATCCAAAAAAGATGTGTAAACTGTCTCAATCAGATCTAACCAGCTAAAAAAAGGTTTAACTAAAATAACACACAGCCAACAAACAGTCCAAGCTGAACACAGACCAGAACCAGCACTTTTGAGTCTTACCGTGTTGGAAGTTAGCATGTTGTTAGCATCTGGAGCGAGGCTCGCGGGAGCTCAGGTCGGACGGCGTGGATCCGTCGCGGGGGCACGTCCCATGGGACCGACGCGTCGCCCGCACGACTTGGCTCCCGTCCTCCTTCTCCAACTGGGACGGTCTCCCCGCCGGTCCGGTGGACCGTGAGGAGGCCATTGTCGCGTTAGCGAGATGCTAAGCTAACAGCATGCAAGACGGTTTGCTAAATAATGAAAAAAAAAAACAGCTCTAACACACAGACAGTTGTACTCTAACATTGTTCTGACATAGTTTCACAAAATGATTTATGTAGAATATTTTGTTTACCGGCCAAAAGGACGACGTCTTCTGAGCAGCTCCTGAGATCCTTCAGAGCAGACTGAGAGAGAGGAGGGGCTCTGCAGTCAGCTTCTCCGATGAGATAAATCCTTCACGTTTACTTTTTTTTTGATTAAGTGAAACCTGCGCGTTGCCCAAACGTCTACCCGACTGGAACACCCACTGACACAACACGAAGTAACCATTGCAATTAATTAGAAATTAACACACAAAAAAAAACGTGAAAAATGAACATCCATTAGACCGCGCTGTCCCCTGTTCTGACTTTCAAAATGAGGGTTCACCCGGAAGTAAGATGGATGTGACGTCACATGGGAACTATGTATTGATCTGGATAATGAAAACAAAGCCTCTTGCAAGTAGAAATGCAGAAATGTTTTAATCTCACTTATTTTCCGTTCTATAATTTATATATAATTTATTTATTTATATATATTTTTGTTTGTTCTTTGTTGTTTTAGTGAGTCAAATTGGTTCTTCTCATCCTGAGCATTTAATTGTTCTGTTGACCTTGTATTAATCTGCATTTGATATAAAAAAAAACACAATTTGAACTTGGAAATTTTGTTTTCATTTTTGAGAAATAGCCCCCCTGGTGGACATTTCAGGAGCCGCCACTGAATTTTATTAAGTGTTTACAAACATAGGTAAATGCTGATATAACAACATGTGAGAGCCAAGATGGTCTAGTGGCAGGGCTTTTGACTTGGGACCCGAAGGACGCGGGTTCGCGTCCCGGCCACTACCCACCTTGGGTGTCTATGAGTGCACACCTATTTCTCCAGCTCCCCGGGCGCTTTCGGGCTGCTCACTGCACCACCTGGTAGGTGGTTGGGTTAAATGCAGAGACGAATTTCGTCTGTGTATGGGAAACATACGCAGATAACAGGAAAAGACATTATTATTATTATTATGTTAAAACACACATGAAAATACACCACGTGAATTCCGCCCATTTTTGGATGACTGTACGAACATAATTTTGTTGTATTTTGGTACAATGACAATAAAGCTTATTCTGATTCTGATTCTTACAGCGGACTGAACAGGGCTGGCGTGAATGCACCCATAATTGTAATTAACAAAACCCAAATCCAGAACCACCAAAAAATATGTACTGTATTATTATTATTCATTTTGTTTAAATGAACTCATTGGTGGGACGGATTGAAGTCACCCGTGGGCCGGAAATGGCCCATGGGCCACCAGTTGAATTGCTCTGCTTTAAAGGCTCAGAATCTAGAGCGGGCCTATGAACTGGCTCCAAACACACAGGTATGGTTTCTCTGAGAATTTGTGGCTTTCTTAGTTTCGCTGATGAGTTTAGACTTCAGTGATTTACACTGTGTGTGAAAGATGGCGGCTGGCTGTCTCACTGTGTCACCCCATGAGTGAAGTAGAGCAGGCACCATAATGAATTGGTGTTAATGAGCTGTTAATGCTGCGCCGGTAAGTAACTTACTGTTAGGCTTCCAAGACATGCACATTACTCACTATCACACCCTCAAACACAGCAAGAGAACAGTTCAAATGTACATACAGACATCACATCATCAGAAGACACACACACTCTCGTACACGTGTGCGCTGCCACAAAACTCACCCACGCACCCTTACACTTCCTCGATCCCAACACGTACTCAGTCAATCAGCGTCTCACTCCTAGGAGTAACGGGCCCCCAGCTCAGAGGTAGTAAATCTTGCTTGTGATGACATGTAGTTGTGAATGGTGTACACCCAATTGAGCTGCTGAGCCCATCAGAGTCAAATAACGTTTACATATGGTTCTCACTGTTTTTGTCCAGTGGAGAGCCAGGTGCGAGGTTCACCCCATTTTAGCTGAGGTCAAGTGTCAGGCACTGTCAGAAAGTCATTTAGGCCTTTTTGTTGAAATTATTTCCTGCCTCACCTCTAATTGTTCTGCTATGTGAATTCAACACGTCTCACATGTTTTGCATACAGAAGGTGTATTTTTACAAGAGGAGTAAAAATCACTGTTTATTAAACCGTTCTGCTTAATCACACACACTGCACGCGCTGCCTTAAATTAAAATCACAGCCTCTTCTTTTTTTAATAACCAAAAACACTGATTTTTACAGTGAAATTTAACCTTTTTTTTGTTTGTTTTTCTGAGCTGATTCTAGGAGGTGTACAGTTTATATCTTTTGAAGTGGTGTTCGGTGGAAAGCAGATTAACAATAAACATCTTACAAGTTTCAGATATAGATATTTCCATAAAACTGTAAAATTCAGAATAGAGATGTTCTTGCCTGTAAAACCCTCAACAACCAAGCTCCATCTTAGATTATTCTTGTTTCCCTAATACAGTAGAGCACTTTGCAATCAGACTGCAGGTTTACTTGTGGTTTCTAGAGTTTCTAAAAGTAGAACCGGAGGCAGAGCTGTCAGTTATCAATTCAGTTCAATTCAGTTTATTTACATAGCACCAAATCACAACAGAAGTCGTCTCAGTGCACTGCACAGAAACATTCACATCCATAAAAAGACAGTTAATAGTATTATTTATCTAAGGAGTCAGCAGGTTGCTTTGAGTTTTCACTTTGTCACAGTTTCCCATCCTAAACAAGCACTGAGACAAAAGTGGGAAGGAAAAACTCCCTCATGAGGAAGAAACATCCAGAAGATCCAGGCTCAGGAGAAGTGGCCATCCACTTCGACCGGCTGGGCCCAAAAGGACAGGAAGGAGAAACAAACATTTATCAAAAAGGAAAGTCTTAAAGACCGTGTAAAGTGAATTTCAACATTTTCTTCAATAAACATTATAAATGTGATAATTGTAATCTTGTAAATGAGTAAAAAGTCTCAAAATTGTAGCTCAATTAATTTTGGAGTTATAGAGCAAACTGTGTTTAAACATATTTCTATTTCAGGATTTTTTAGGCGTGTTTTAAACGTGACCGCGTTTCGTCACGCGGTCCTCATTAGTATAGCCCAACCCCCTGCTGCTCCAGTCATATAAATGCGTTCTTCGTGGAGCCGTCACTCGCTACCGACGACCGTCTCCCTCCTGTACTCTCACTCCTTTTACGCATGGACTGCAGCTGCTCCATTGTGACATTTCTTTTTTTTTTTTTTGTTGCCAAAAGTCAAGTGATCACTTGAAGCTGTCACCATTCATTCTTCCTCCTCCGAGGAGGAGGAATGAACTTGTCACGAGTGAACTAAAGTCATGTCCAACGAGGCTGCACCAGGTTCTAAATATTTCCTGGTGTGCAGGTCTGCTCTGAAGGAGAAGCACTCCCTGTTTTTAATTTATTTTTTTAAAGTTTTCATGAACATATAAACACAGAAAACCGCTGCGCAGCCCTCTGTCTTTTGCGGCTGGAGCGACCTGCACCTGTTTTCACATCCGAGCCCCCCCGCGCGTGTGTGTGTGTGTGTGAGAGCGCCGTGACTCTGCTGACACAGAGATGAGATAACTTATCAACGTGATTACTCTTTTTAATCACCAACACAGACCCCGCATGCGAGGTGACCGGCCAGAACTCAGATAAAAACAGAGCAGGTTTTCACTGCTGCTCCTTGTCTGTCTCTCGCTCAAGGCAGGAAAAGGACATGAGTGCAGTACTGCGCTGAAACCACGCCCACGTGCGACACGCCCCCAGCGTTCTAGAGCAAGGCAAAATCATGTTTTTTCATGATTTTTGAGACTTAATTTTATAAGGAAATCAATGTTTTTAATCAGTCAGATTTATATGGGTGATTAATAACACATATTTATGCCGTGTGACAAAATAAAAACACACATTTAATTTCACTTTACACGGTCTTTAATCCCAGTTTTAAAACTGGACAATGTGTCAGCCTTATGGACAGAAACTGGAAGTTGGTTCCACACGAGAGGAGCCTGATAACTGAAAGGTCTTCCTCCCATTCTGCTTTTAGAAATTCGAGGAACAACAAGTAAGCCGAGCAAAGTTCTTTGTTAGGAAAATATGGAACAATAAGATCTGTAATATAAGATTTCTGAAATTGACAGGGAGCCAATGAAGAGAAGCTAAAACTGGAGAGATATGATCTCTCCTACTAACTCCAGTTAAGACTCTGGCAGCAGCATTTTGGATTAACTGAAGACTTTTAAAAAAAGTATTTGGACACCCAGATAACAAACCATTGCAATAGGCCAGTCTAGACGTGACAAATGCATGAACCAGTTTTTCTGTACTGTATCAGTTTTAGACAAGAGGTTTCTAATTTTAGCAATATTACGCAGGCGGCTTCTGGCAGCATTCTCCAACATTCATATACATATACTATACTGTATTGTTACATTTTTGTAACATATTTTTGTTAAATTTTCTTTTACAAATGTAAATACCATCTTATTTTCACTTGTTTAAAAAAAATCTATATTTGTACACATCCTTTATGATTGTCTGTTATTGTCTTTGTCTTCTGTTGTCATCACTCTGCTAAAATCAGGTCTCTCTTGTAAATGAGTCCCCAAGGCTCAGTGGGATTAACCTGTATAAATAAAGGTTGAATGAATATATTTTAAAAGATGCCCTGAAATGCACTTTATGGTGCTGCATTAGACTGGTTCCGCTCATTCATTCAACCTTTATTTAGTCAGGTAAATCTTATTGAGCCTCGAGGGCTCATTTACGAAAGTGACCTGCTACAAACTAAAGAATGATGAACAGCAATGATACAAATACATTAAACAATAAACAAAAGAAAAAGTAGCAAAAGTAGCAAAAACATTATAAGGTAAATGTACAAAATCAAAAACAGGAACATATCTGCATTGGTTTTTGCCAGGATTCCAACAGATTCTGAAAACCATTTAGAGAGGTCAGGGCCGAGAGCTTCAGATCTTTTTGTAAGATATTCCAGGAAGCAGGAGCAGAGTAGGAGAAGGCCCTTTTTCCAAGTTCAGTCCTCACTGAGGGGACACTGCAGGTAATCATGTCCTGAGAGCGCACACTGTAGCTGCACTCACGCAAAGACATGTAGGAGGAGATGTATGAGGGCAGCAGACCAAGAAGTGATTTAAAGATGAAGATGTACCAGTGGAAGAGTCTGCGTGAGGTTAATGATGTCCAGTTAACCAGTGAATACAGGGTGCAGTGGTGGGTATGATAATCACAGCCAGTTATGAATCTTAGTGCACCATGATAGACAACATCCAACATCCGCAGGGTGCTTGTAGGAGCATTCATGTAGAGAATGTCACCGTAATCAATGGAGGGAAGGAAAGTCACAGATACAAGGCGTTTCCTAGCATTCAGTGTTAGACATGATTTATTTCTGAAAAAGAAACCCAGTTTAACTTTCAGTTTCTTCACTAGGTTTTCCACGTGGAGTTTAAAAGAGAGATGCGAATCGACCAGGATACCCAAATATTTATAGGAATCAACAAACTCAATAGGGACACCATTTGAGGATAAAATCAGAGGAAGATCTGCTGGGACCGACTTCCTACTTGAAAAAAACATCCCTTTTGTTTTTTCAGCATTTAGGACAAGTT
>JBBPBX010028047.1:0-10944 GCA_038048925.1 Garcialebias charrua
GTATTTATTTGTTAATTGTTAGGCGAGTGGTTATAGATGCTGATGACTTTAAGATGTTTTGCTAAACAGACAAACAGGGTGGATGAGAGCATTATGCTTCATGCTGCCATTAATAATCTGTCCCTGTCGGTGCTGAATGACCAGTGATGGCACCAAAACTTCTGGCCACACTGGTGGCCCTTCAGAATTGCCATTTTCCACTGAGTCATCGGACGATGAGTTCTCAGATGGAGAGAAGATTAATACCATTTTCAAATCGGTCTGCTGAAGGCACAGCTGCAGCCAGGAGTCCGTTAGCTTAGTTTAACATAAATACTGGAAACTGGGGAATCATCCAGCCCAGTTCGGTCCAAAGGTAACAATATCTGCTCACGGGCAGAGCAGAAAGCTCCCCATCTGACTGTTGCATCGACTGGAGGGGAAAAAAATGATGTCAGGTGAGCTAAGTCAAAGAAAAAAACTCACCATGATGATTTATTAAAGCTATTATTTTCAGACATAAAATAGGTATGAGTGTCTAATACATAATTAAACTCCAAAGTCCAAAGTTACATCTGTCAAAAATGTTACAAGGAAACTTTCGAGGTCAAGTGTCGCAAATCACAAAGTTCACGTGGATCACTGCCGGATCTCATTTCTTTTTGAAAAGTTTTCCTTGTGGGAGAACGCAAACCCCAAATTTCTGACGCTGCTTTAGTAAGAATTCACTTTATTCTATAGTAAAATTAAATAAAACAAATGCCAAGAGTTTATTTTCAGCAGAAGCAAGTTTCCAAACCACAAATAATTCAGTGATTTAGTCAAAGTAAGAAAATAAAGCATCGCTGCTGCTTTTGGATAAAAAATTGCTATAAAAACAGCAGAAATGTCT
Source organism: Garcialebias charrua (assembly GCA_038048925.1). Classification (NCBI taxonomy): domain Eukaryota; kingdom Metazoa; phylum Chordata; class Actinopteri; order Cyprinodontiformes; family Rivulidae; genus Garcialebias; species Garcialebias charrua. The sequence goes on from JBBPBX010028047.1 coordinate 872, forward strand.
TTTTTGTGGGGTTCTATCTCCATGTGTGCAGTTAATGCACACAGACATGACTGAGATGACATCACTGTGGCGTTATGGGTAACATTCAACATCTCCCCCTCATTTACATTTCAGGCTCAGTTGAGAAAACCTCATTATTTCTATAAGAATATGAGCTGCAGCTGCACCATAAAAGAAAGCATCAGCCACAACTCGGTCGGCTCAGTCCAAACAAACACAACGTCTTGCGTTTTGCCCTCAGAGTTGCAGCGTGAAGCAGCGGCTGCTCTTTTGCTGCTTGATGTGATGCCCAACAGAACACGGCCTTCTTTCTGTCATGATGACCTCATGCTCGTTTAGTCGACCAACCAAGCGAACAGACCCGCCATCACATTCCAGCCCGTCATTTTCTTTTCAGCTTGTAAAATATGAGCTCCTTATAGCAACAAAGAGGAAGTCGTGCACACAACTTTATCCAAAATCCAACAGCCTCATAAGCTTAAAAGTTTTATTACTGAAACGTGTTACCTTTAATTTAGTTGAAAACATGTTTAATTCATAGACTATTCTATTTTATTCCTCAATGAACCATGTTCAGGTCATTGGTCAAACTCCTCTGGTCAAGAAACAAATGCACAGTAAACAAGAGTAAAAGCAGTCAAATAAATAAATAAATAAATAAATAAATAAACCAACAATTACAACCTTGCAGAAGACCTGAAAAATCCATCCATCCATTATCTTTACCCGCTTATTCCTTTTCGGGTCATGGGGGGGTCACTGGTGTCCATATCCAGCGGTTGCTGTGTGGGAGACGGGGGACATCCAGGATGGGTCTCCAGTAGGGGTGCAGGAAAAAAATCGATTTTTTAAAGAATCGAGATTCTTAGTCCTGGCGATTCAGAATCGATTCTAAAAGCCCCAAAATCGATTTTTTTTTTTTACATTAAAACCCAAAAGATAAAGAAAATAAAACCATATCTCATAGTATATGAAAGAATACATAAAATGAAAGGTGGCAGAAAGAAGAAGAAATCTGACCCGAACCAGTGACCTCCAGGACCCGATAAGGATAAAGCGGGTAAAGATGATGGATAGATGGCTTTTGTTGAAAAGATTTACCAAACAAATCTTTTAAACAAAATCCATCCATACACATTTGAAACATGGATGAATGCAATATGATTTTGAAGTCTATTTTATTTTGAGTTAAATGTTTATGCAATACAGTAGGCTGAAATCTTTGTTTACGTTTGTATTTTGAATTATTTGTGATGGACTGGAGACATGTCCAGGGTGTCCCCTGCCTCTCGCACAGTGACTGCTGGATATAGGCACCAGTGACCTCTGGGACCCGATTAAAGCTGCTGCATTCTATTCATATACCCATCTGCTCACATGCTGGTGTAGATTCTCAGTCGTCCAGGACATGATAAAATCAAAAAAGGCGTTCAATACAGAACAACTTTATTATCACAGAACTTTGAATGGGTCACAGCCACGTGTTATCCCAAGTATGTGTGTGTGTTAGCTTCCAATTTACCTAGTTTGGTGTGCACCAGTGGCCCAGCTTTGCTTATAACTTCTCTCTCCCTCTCACAGTCTCCAATTGAGAAAGCTTATCGGATGATGAGCGAAACGTCTTGTTTGTTACAAATAAAGTCCAGTTGTTCTGTATTGAACGCCTTTTTTGATTCCATCTGCTCACAATTCAGGCTGCTGTACTTATACTGTGTTATTTAACATTGTTAATGTTTGTTACAAGCATACATTATTGTGTTAAATAAATGTTTTATTTGTTCACATTATTGTTTAATCTTTTCATGATTTCAATTGAAAATCGTTTCAGAATCGAAAATCGTTTCAGAATCGAAAATTGATTTTTAATCAAATTGGTGCATCAAAAATCGGAATCAAATCGATTCTCCAGACACTGAGAGATTCGCACCCCTAGTTTCCAGTCCATCACGGGGACATATAGAGACAAACAATCATTCACTCTCTCACTCACACCTAAGGACAATTTAGTTACCAATCAGCCTAACATGCATGTTTTTGGTCTGTGGGAGGAAACTGGAGTATCCAAAGAAAAGAACAAAGAGAGCATGCAGGCTCCACCCAGGGGGTGTTCTGGGCTGAGATTTGAACTGGTGACCTTGCTGAGAGGCAGCAGCTCTATCAGCTGACTGTGCTGCCCATCCTGAAACATAAAGATTATTAACAATTATAAAACATCTGGCTTCTTGGCAACAAAATACAAAAAAAATGAGAGACGATTCCTCAAACAGGCACGGTGGATCAGTTGGTAGAGCTGTTGCCTCTCAGCGAGAAGGTTGCTGGATCAAATCCCAACCAGGGCCCTGCTGGTTGGAGTCTGCATGTTCTCTCCGTGCTTCCTCAGTTTCCTCCCACAGACCAAAAACATCCATGTTAGGCTGTAACGCTAAATTGTCCTTAGGTGTGAGTGAGAGAGTGAATGGTTGTTTGTCTCCATGTGTCCCTGTGATGGACCGGAGACCTGTCCAGGGTGTCCCCCTCCTCCCACACAGCGACCACCGTCCATGGGCACCAGCGACCCCCGCGACCCGTAAAAGACAAAACAGGTAAAACATAATGGATGGAGTCCTCAAATTTATCTAGCATTTTATTTATTTAAACAACCAACAATAAATCAGAAGACTATAATGATGTTTAACACATTTATAGTCCACAGCCTATAAGAGTTTTAGGCCATTTGTTGTTCAAATGCTGTAAATTTTTGTACTTATATTTATATACGTCCGCTGTCTTCCTTAGAGAGAATTTTACTAATTGGCTTTTCTATGTGTGAATGTTCTTGTAAAGTGCCCTGAGGCCACTTTGTTGTGATTTGGCACTATATAAATAAACTGAATTGAATAATTTCCCTTTATTCAACTTCATCTCTGTGTTCGATTACTTTTGAAAAAGAAAATTTTCAATATTTACCTCACAGTTTGATAGCTGTGATCATCTCAAAATATGTTGGATATAATTTCTCAAGATTTCTTAAAAAAGTATTTGTTATTCTTTACTCCTCCAGATTCCTACATTGCCTTGCCCCAAAAAACAGTTGCCACCAAAAAAAAGGTCACAATATTTCGTTGGACCACCTTTAGCTTTGATTACTGCATGCATTCACTGTGACATTGTTTCGATGAGCAATTTCACAAGATCTATTTTCATCCAGTGTTGCGTTAATTTTTCAACAAGACCGTGCATTGATGATGGCAGATTCTTACCCCTGTGCAAAGCCTTCTCCAACACATCCCAAGGATTCTCAATAGGGTTAAGGTCTGGACTCTGTGGTGGCCAATCCATGTGTGAAAACGATCTCATGCTCCCAGAACCAATCTTTCACAATTCGAGCCTGATGATTCCTGGCATTGTCATCTTGGAATATGACTGTGCCATCAGGGAAGAAAAAATCTGTTGATAGAATAACCTGGTCATTGAGTATATTCAGGTAGTCAGCTGACCTCATTCTTTGAGCACAAACTGTTGCTGAACCTAGACCTGACCAACTGCAGCAAGCCCAGATCATAGCACTTCCCCCACAGGCTTGTACAGTAGGCACTATGGGTACATCACTTCACCTGCCTCTCTTCTTACCCTGATGTGTTCACTATGGAACTGGGTAAATCTCATCAGATCACATGACCTTCTTCCATTGCTCCAGAGTCCAATCTTTAAGCTCACTAGCAAATTGAAGCCTTTTTTCCCAGTTAGTCTCACTGTGGTTTTCTTAAGGCTACACAGCTGTTCAGTCCCGATCCCTTGAGTTCCCTTCACATTGTGTGTGTGTGGAAATGCTCTTACTTTCACTAGCCCTGAGAGCTACTGTTATTTTTCTTCAATTTTATTTCACCAAACGTTTAAGTGATTGCCAATCACGATCATTCAGGATTTTTTCCCAGCCACATTTCTTCCTTGAAGACGATGGGTCTCCACTATCCTTCCAGTTTTTAATAATGCGTTGGACAGTTCTTAACCCAACTTTAGTACAGTAGTTTATACAATCACCCTAGTTTTCTCTGCTTGATGCATGCCAATGATTTGATCCTTCTCAAACAGACTGACATCTTTTCCACGACCACGCGATGTGTCTTTCCACATGGTCGTTTAAGAAATGAGAAGCAACTCATTGCACCAGTTGGGGTTAAATAACTTGTTGCCAGCTGAAAGATACTGTAATCGACCAAGCAGTAATTATCCAATAGGAGGCTCATATATAAATCCAGGTGGCGATTTTATTTTTGGCCAGGCAGTGTATCTTTAAACTCACACTACACTTTTGCTGTCATGATCAGGCAGAGGACTTGGAATATACAGGTATTAGGGGTGCGAATCTCTCAGTGTCTGGAGAATCGACTCGATTCCGATTTTTGATGCACCGATTTGATTAAAAATCGATTTTCAATTCTAAAACGATTTTCATTCCAGGATCGATTTTCGATTCAGAATCGATTTTCGATTCTGAAACAATTTTCAATTGAAATCATGAAAAGATTAAACAATAATGTACATAAATAAAACGTTTATTTAAAACTATAATGTATGCTTGTAGCAAACATTAATACTGTCAAATAATACAGTATAAATACAGCAGCCTGAATTGTGAGCAGATGGGTATATGAATAGAATGCAGCAGCTTTAATCGGGACCCGGAGGTCACTGCCTATGCGAGAGGCAGGGGACACCCTGGACATGTCTCCAGTCCATCACAAATAATTCAAAATACAAACGTAAACAAAGATTTCAGCCTACTGTATTGCATAAACATTTAACTCAAAATAAAATAGACTGCAAAATCATATTGCATTCATCCATGTTTCAAATGTGTATGGATGGATTTTGTTTAAAAGATTTGTTTGGTCAATCTTTTCAACAAAAGCCATCTATCCCCGAGTTGCTCCCGGTAGGTCTGGATGGCGCCTTGCAAGGCAGGCTACCACTACCGGTGTATGAATGTGTGTATGAATGGGTGGATGGCTGGTATTGTAAAGCGCTTTGGGGCTCCTCACAGGGGGCTGGAAAGCGCTATATAAATAAGCTCCATTTACCATCCATCATCTTTACCTGCTTTATCCTTATCAGGTCCTGGAGGTCACTGCATGGTTCAGGTCAGATTTCTTTATCTTTTGGGTTTTAATGTAATTTTTTTTTAAATAATAATCGATTTTGGGGCTTTTAGAATGGATTCTGAATCGCCAGGGCTAAGAAAATTAATTTTTTGAAAAATCGATTTTTCCCCCCTGCACCCCTAATAAATAAATAAATAAATAAATAAAATATATATAAATAAAAGGTTGCAGAACTCTCGTATAGTTTTATTTCTCCACTGTTTTATTTATTTAGAAAATTAATAAGTAAATAAAAAAATTGAAAACAAATAACAACATAAACATGTCATTATTCTTAAAGATTCTAAACTCAACTGGACACATGAAAAATAAAATAATCAAGTCTGTTCCTTTCAAAGATGGTGAATCCATGTATAGAGCTATTAATTACTGTAATTTCTGTACTACTGAGCGCACCTGAATGAATAAAGACATGCTCACTAAATTTAAAAATAAAATAAAAAATTTAAATAAATAGGCCACACTTGTATAAGCCACGGGTGTTCACGTTGTAACATGAGATATTTAATAGAAAGTAAAAAATAAAATAAAAACTTTTTATTAAATGTGTACCGGTAACACGCACAAATACAGTAAAAAAAAAATTTCTGAACAGTGCATGTAACACGGCCAATAAAAAAAAAAATACAGTAGTCTACCAGGAAGTCATGGATTGCTACCCTCCCCAAGAGAGACGTGTATTGGGCAGCTATATGAGCACCAGTGTAACAAAGCCAAATATTTTGGTGGCATGAAGCTCGTTAGCCCATCAAAAAACAAAAAAATCCATAAATTTGCCGCAGCATTGTATAAGCTATGGTGTTCAAAGTGTGTGAAAAAAGTAGCGGCCTATAGTCTGGAAATTACGGTAGATCAAAAGCAACATTTTGCATTTAAAATCTTAAGAACTTTTGTTTTTCAACATCTACAAACTGTAATTTTTTATCCCCAAATGGCAGCAGAGGTGAAATAATTATATTATGATCTGTGTTCTTGGGATTGTAGAAAACGATCATCTTTCAGCAAAGTCTGACAAACGGTTTGTAAATTGAGCCTGTAACTGTATCACCAATAAAACCCAGTGTTTCCAGACTCAATCAGTCAACGTACAGGAAGTGTTTGAGCACTTTAACTTCATGTCTGCACGCTCCAAGAACCACAGACGGTACACAAAGATGGATGGCAGAGAACATCACTTCTTTTTATTGGGGGTGGATTTTTTAAAAGTTTTACTAAAACTTATGATCCTGATCTTCAAAAAAATTATCATTCAGAGAACTTTAGACCAGCATGTTGCATCCAGTATAGCCTGGCCCTCGCCTTCCTGCACAGCTCTGCTCAATTCTCATTTCCCTTCACTGCTCAGCGAAGTGAAGGACAAGGGTCTGGTTTTAACCAGGCTACATCTAGTAGTACACACTGCAGAAAAATGAACTGTGTTTATTTAACATATTTTACATTTAGAAAGTTTTACAAAACACCTTTAATTCATTTTCATGCAAGGACTTTCAAATTTGAGTAATTCTTTTTTTTATTTTTTTTATCACAAATGTTGAAAGCAGAGCTTAATCTTTTAGAAAACAAAAAAAGGGGGTGGGCTGGAAATAAATACTTTTGGCACACTTTTTTTTTTTTCCATATTCTTCTGCACATTTCATATTTTTCAGACTGTATATAGCCCATTTTAATTCCCTGAAAACAAACTCAGTTCACAAGGAAACAGCAAACAGGTTTTATTGTGACAGGAGTCTCAATTTGATTCATAAAAAAACAGGTCAAATATAAGAACTAACACTCAAGTTGTTATCAGGATTAGAAGTCCTGTGATGGGAGATACGTCGGTGCATTTGTTTTTGGATGAGGGTCCAGTCAAGCAGCCGTCTTCTCCAGGAAGTCAGATGATTTCAGCTGAACTTACATGTTTTTGCAGACAGTGTGTGCTCTTAGGACAGATCTGTTTCCGTTTAGTAACAGATGACATCATGACAGCAATGACAACAGCTGAGCAGAAATGTTTCATTGTGCACAAATAGATTGTGCAAAATGGCAGGAATTAAGTTTTTCTTGTTGTTTTGAAACAATGAAGTGTGCTTAAAGGGATGAGTATTGTAGCACAAAGATGTCCACAGCTGGCACAAGCTTTGACATTGAGCATGCATCAGGGTGCTTTGACATTTAAGTTTTCTAAATACTGTAATGAGAATCACTGAACGTCGTTTTATTTGCAGGTTCAAACCAAATACAGATGTAAGACTTTGTTGCTTTTATTTTTTTAAAAACATTTACTGTATGGTGGGCAAGTTACTGCAAATGCTTAAAATGTATTCATTTCAAACTGGTTTTTTTTTAAAGGGGAGTTTAAGTTTCTTCTCAGTTTGTTTGCAGAAAAAAATGCATAGAAAAACATCTTTTGAAACTTCTTACCATGAAATAACTTTAAAAGACTACATAATCCTATATAAATATGTATATTACAACTATATAATGCAGAAATAACTTTGCACAAACCCAAGCTTTTCTCATTAAAATACATTTTGTCCACCTGATGAGTCGTTTATTGTCAGTTTAGTTTTTGTCCACTTATCGCTGCAGCTGAGGGAGAGGGACATGTGGAATTTAATAAAATAAAATATTCTTTAAGAGTTATCTAAACTTTGTCAGAGCTATCCATGTTGATTTTTGAACAGACACTAAAGGATAATTCAAACTTCACCATTTAGGCTGAAATATTGTTGAATCTTTTTTTGAAACATTTGGTAATAGGTTTGTTTAATCTAAAACCAAAAGCAATACGATCCTCAATACTAAAACGCCAGAAACAGTACTCTGGTGAAAACAATAATCTCACAAGCTTCCCGAGTAGTTTATGACCTGAACACAACTTTGTGTTTTTATTGATAATATGCACATGATAAAACACGTGTGCTTCACAGAGAACGACTTCACACAGTTAAGAAGTATGATCACACAGTTAAGTATGATCCAATTCATTTAATAAGATGCTACACATCAGGTTGGGTTCTTTTGTGTTGACACCAGACTACCTAACTAGGATTATTAATCATCCCTCAGATAGACTTATCTATTTATATACAGTAGTACACACAAAAGCATCTTGACTGCTGACATTGATCACGGTGATGGCCTGAGATCCTGACAGGAGAACGTTTTTAGAAGCAGGGCTGGATCGATTAATGCTCACACATCATTATTTCTGTTTTCTTTCTGGGTTATCTTTCTGTCTTGCAGCACCCAAGTGGTCGAATTTACTACATCGGAGGAAAAGATCCACAGCTGACCACGTGAATAAATAATATCCAAGGGTTTAAAAGTGTGATCTTTGTCTAAAATGTTTGGGTGCTCCAATCTGGTTATATTAAAGAAGAATTTTCTGCAAAAGCTGTATGACCCAGGTGTGATGCAAACACCCCCACAAACAGCAAGTCACCCTCAACCCAACTTCACATTGATGCAGTAGAAACACACACTCGGGTTTATTTTTACTTTATTTCCCACCAGTCAGATCCATATCACCTCCCCCCTCCCTTAAACAGGAAAAGATTAAACATTTCAGGTACTTCTCAGCAAATGTGAATAGCTGAACGTTTGTCTCAACGGTTTAACTCTTGTTTGCATACAGCAGGATAAAATTAACAGACTGCTTGTTTTTTCAACCAATGCAAAGCAGAAAAACACTTCATTCCCCTCAATACGCAACACGTGAAGGTGAAATGATTTGACAAAAATGTTTATCTTTTTTTTTTGGATGTTCTGTCATCATCATGTGGTCCACTCTTGCTTCAGAGAGAGAAAAACAAAAACAACACAAAAAACCCCCCCCGCTGCTTCTGGAAGATCTCAGACATGTTCAAGCTCAAGTGTGATAAAATGTTTACTATCAAAATGCAGAGATAATTTGCAACAACAAAAAAAAAATCTGAACAAACACCCAAACTGAACACCAACGTGGTGAAAAAGCAAAGCAGTGGAGAGCAGGCGAAGGCAGCCTAGAACATTCAGATGATTGCTCACATACATTTGTCACAAACTGTTGACAAATGTATGGTTCGTCATGAAAGCTGGGAAAAAAACCTACCCTAACCAATTAGGACACTGCAATATGATCTTGATGATATGAGGGAAATGGAGCCACTGGATCTCCATGCACCATCTTTCCACTGCGTACAGTAATGTACTCCAACTGTATCTCCTCCTCCGTCGAACAACAACTTGCACCAACAGGTCAAAAAGCTTTCACCTGAGTTGACATTAAATTATCTAACCCTCACCTCTAATCTGCTTTGATTCTTATAAAAATAATGATATTAATAATAATAATAATATAACCACAACAAAACACAAAATAGAAAGAACATATTGCAATGTAATAGTGCAAACCTACAGTCAAATGACATTTTCACCATTATAAAAAGAAATTAAATTAAGATTCAAAAGTCCCGTTGCAACACTCGTGAACGCATGCAAGCATCCCCCACTGACAAGCAGGGATGTGGTGAGCACTGAGTGACAGGTGACGGGAGTAAGGTTGGAGAGAAAAATGGACACAAGGGAAGAAAACACAGTGGTAGTGTTTCATACATCAATCAAGGTTCTACAAACAAAGCCAAGATCTGAAAAGGCCTTTGATCGGAGAACACAGTGTGACAGCCACATGTGTAAAAACACGACTGTTTGGATCATCTCTGTGGTAAATCCCACCCTTGGAGAGGGTTTCGCTGAAAGCAGCATCAGATTTTATACAGTGGGACATCACGTGTTTGTGTACATTGGCTCCGGCGTGCGTCATTTAGAAAAAGAAACAACTACAGTATACATTAAAATGACATTCGCACAGTTGCAAACCGCCTCGTCTGCGTGAGATAATTCATTAATCTGAATCGCTAGAGATAAATCATGTTTCCAATGCCCCAAAATCATATTCCAACAAACAAA
>JBBPBX010028047.1:14129-27244 GCA_038048925.1 Garcialebias charrua
TATATATATACATACAATATATATATATATATATATATTTATATATATAGTACTACTTACTACTTGTACTACTATTCCTACTTTGTGGTTTTTCACTTATTGTGGGGCTTGGGGGTACAGATCCCCCATGATAAATGAGGGACTACTGTATATGAAAACGGTTGGACATCAGTATACTGAAGAAATCAATCGCTACTTGGCTTGTTGTCAATTCGACGCTGAATTAAGCAAAGAACAATTGTTTTTTTTCCCTCTTATTTTCTTCCATATGAAGTTAAATAATATGAGCTGTGTACATTGTTTTCTTTGAAACTCACCTTAAGACTACAGTAACTGCAAATGTATTTGTATCCAGCTCCCACTTGCCTACAGGCTCCCCTATCGATGAAGCCACTAATTGCCTTCCTGAGCTGAAGTTTCAGCCGGGTTCCCTCATGACGAGGGAACTAATATGCTGTAATGACACTGAGTGCTGAGGCAACAGAATGAAATTTTTGTTTAGGTCCCAAGTTGAACTCCATTTAGATCTCAGGCTAGACACTTTAAGAGCCCCTGTGCTGAGTGATATTTCCACCTAATTGAATGTTTGGTGAGAAAGTTTCTTTTTGACTTGTACTGCATTGTACTTCTGTAATGAAACTGTGCCTTATTGAGCTTAAAATGTGCACTATCCATCAACATCTCTCTTGACTGATATATATGAGAAACTAGTCAAATGTATTTATGTGGGTATTCTTCAAAATTGTCAACTTAAATTAAACAAATCCTCCAATTTCTTTGTAAATTCTGTTTCTTGCTTTTAAATAAATAATGTGGTTAATTGGTCTGCAATGTTTGTGAAACATAACCCTGGCATCATGTGCTTCATTTAAGATTTTTAATCTATATTTACACCCGAGAAGAAGCTGAGTGTTGGCCAAACACAACTTGCGTTTTGTAAGCCACAAGTAAATCTCAGGACTTTTTGCTCAAGTTAAAGTCAAATTCTCGTGAAAGTCATGAAAGTCTCAAGTTAAGTCAGAGTCCTAAATGGTAAAATGTGAATTTTAGGCCCTAAAACAAGGCATTTGACTAGGTATGTTTAATTGTAATTTATAATATAACAAAGTTGTCAGGTTCGCTAGAGGGATTAAAAAATAAAATAAAACTAATTAAAAACTTGCTGATTTGTTTCATAATTGATCCAAAAAACATATTCAGTCCGAGGAGCTACAACAAACTCAGTCTTATAAATAGCACCTTCTCATAGTGGATCAACCAGTTTGTTGTTGACATCCAGAACTAGCTGTTCACATAAAAAAAGAGGCCCATCAAAATGGAGGACCATCAAAATGTCAGAGTTTGAGGGAGATCAAACCAGGAACAAAGTTTCAGCAAAGCCAAATCACCACCTTCCAACATCAGCAGAGAGGAGAGGGATGCACTCACCACTCAGCAAGGACCAGAACATCATCATCCTTCCAGCAGACAAAGGAAGGTGCACAGTGATTTTGAACCAGAAAGACTATCATGAGAAAGTTATGTCACTCCTTAGTGACTTAACCACTTATGAACCGCTGAAAAGAGATCCAGGAAGTGGTTACAAGAAGAAGTTGATAGATTGCCTGAAACATTTGGAGCAGGACAAGGCTATTGACAATATTCTGTACCACAGACTGTACCCAGGGGAGGCCACGCCAAGTCTGTATGGTTTACCCAAAATCCACAAACAAGGTGTACCTTTTGATTGATTGATGTTTATTCATTCATTTTAAAAGAACAATACAAGACAGTTTCATCAGATACAAGAATACAAGTAAGATACAAGTAATACAAGTAAGGTGTACCTTTAAGACCAATTGTTAGCATGAGTAACTCGGTCACTTACAATATTTCCAAATATCTGGCGTCTGTACTCGTAACTTTAGTTGGAAGCTCAGAACACCACATACAGAACACCATGGACTTTGTGGATAAAGTGAGGGATGTCATCATGGAGATTGATGAAACAATGGTCTCTTTTGATGTTACATCACTCTTTACGTGCATTCCTGTTGATGAGGTAGTAGAGGTGGTCTGTTTAAGGTTAAAACCAGACACCACTCTGAACAGCAGGACAACGCTTTCCACAGAACAACTGTGTCAACTCTTGAAACTCTGCCTGCAGTCAACCTACTTCACATATGGGTAGCAATATTATAGTCAGAAACATGGGTGTGCTATGGGGTCTCCAGTTTCTCCTATTGTTTCCAACCTGTACATGGAGGAGGTAGAAAAGAGAGCCTTGACGTCCTTTTCAGGGACACCACCAAGTCATTAGTTCAGGTATGTTTGGATCAGGGTTTAGCAGTGTTGCTTCACAGCAAAATGGTCCTGGTTCAATCCCCGGTTGGACCTGGGGCCTTTTTGTGTGGAGTTTGCATGCTCTTCTCATGCTTGTGTGGATTTTCTCCAGGTACTCCAATTTCCTCCCATAGTCCAAAAACATGCATGTTAGGCTGCCTTCAGGCCCAGGGCTCCCTTGCAAAACAGATTTGTGATCTCAGTGAGATTTTCCTGGTTAAATAAAGGTTAATAATAAAATATCATAAAGTCCAACATTTCACTGATCACATCAACTCTGTGTCTGTTCATGGTGGCTGCCTGTGGGCTCCTGCCTGTGTACGACAGTCTGATTACCTCGGCACTCACCTCCACCACTCGCTCACTCCTGCTCCAATCTAGATTACCACTACTTTCAGGTGCTTCAACTCTTGGTTGTCCAACTAAGGACAATGAGAAGCCTTTTTTAATGAAAGTAAATTGGACTGTATTTTCGACATTTGACCGCTGTTATTTTGAAAAATTAGCACTGTTGTTTTACTACATAATGTGAATAATACACATCAAAAGGATAAATAATCAAAATTTTATTTATGACCCACTTAAACTGTCAAACTGATTTGCAATTTAGTTGTGCTGTTTAATTATATTTTTGAGTTTTTTAAATAAAATTGTGCGATTACTTTGGAATTTTAGGAGCAGCGATTTTTTTAAGGGTAGAAGCGGAAATGTGTACTTGACAGGGAAGCTCTTCTGTGATATTAAGAAGTTGTAAGTGGTTGTGTTGTTTAAAATTAATGCTTATGTAATTGTTTTCAGTTTACATATCCAATATACGTTTTATTTGTTCAGACAGTCATATTTGTTCATAACTTTATTAATTATAAGCCTGAGAGTTGCCTGATCCAAGCATACAGTTGGATCACAGTTAGATTGAACACACCCTGTCAAACTAAGAGAGTTCCCGGATCCTGTTCTAGCAGGATCCAGGTCAAATTAAACCCTGGAGTTGCATTACGGAGAAGAACAGAGGGAGGTTTTTGTTTTTCTCATCAGGCAGTGCAAAGTGACAGATGCTGGTAATCAGAGGGAGCATTTTTATTCAGTACCAGGTGAAATGGAGGAGTCAGGTGGGTGGCCATACATTAATATTGTCAGGTCTCTCTTGTAAATGAGTCCCAGTGGCTCAATGAGATTAACCTATCAAAATAAATACCCCGATGCATGCTCAATAATCCAGGTAGAAAAATCTAAAAAAGCTAATTCTGGTCCTCTGGACATTCAAAAAACAAAATAAAACAAAGTAGAAACGTTTCTACTATCAAAATAAAGGTTGAATGAATTTGGCGACCCCAAAATTCTTAAATGATAGAGGTGGTCAATTTACATACTGTATTTACAGCAGTGACCGAAACCAGCCACTAGGGAGCACAAGCCAGTGTATCTCTTTTGCCGGTCCCAAGCCCAGGTAAATGTTGAGGGTTGTGTCAGGAATGACATCCGATGTAAAACACTTTTGCCAAAACCATAATGCGAGTTCATCAAAGTGAAACCGTACCGGATCAGTCGAGGCCCGGGTTAACAACGTCCGCCACCGGTGCTGTTGACAAATAGGGTGCCGGCGGAAATTGTGATACTGTTAGTCGAAGACCCCGAGGAGGAAAACGTGTCAGGAGACAGAGGGAGAGGAGGAAAGTGAAGACTGTAGGACTGAGGATTGCAACTCTAAATGTGGGGACAATGACAGGCAAAGGTAGAGAGCTGGCTGACATGATGCAGAGAAGAAAGGTAGATGTTTTATGTGTCCAAGAGACCAAGTGGAAGGGCAGCAAGGCTCGCAGTATTGGAGCAGGGTTCAAACTGTTTTACCATGGTGTGGATAGAAAGAGAAATGGAGTAGGGGTGGTCCTGAAGGAGGAGTTGGCAAAGAATGTAGTAGAGGTGAAGAGAGTGTCAGATAGGGTGATGTGTCTGAAGGTAGAAGTAGAAGGTCTGATGCTAAACATAGTCAGTGGTTATGCTCCACAGGTTGGATGTGATGGGGAGGAGAAAGATAAATTTTGGAAAGATTTGGATGAAGTGATGGAGAGTATTCCCAGGGAGGAAAGAGTGGTGATTGGAGCAGACCTGATTTGACATGTTGGTGAAGGAAACAGAGGGGATGAGGAAGTGAAAGGTAGGTTTGGTGTTAAGGAAAGAAACCAGGAAGGACAAATGGTGGTAGATTTTGCAAAGGGAATGGAAATGGCTATAGTCAATACCTATTTCCAAAAGAGGGAGGAACATAGAGTGACCTATAAGAATGGAGGAAGGAGTACACAGGTTGACTACATTCTGTGTAGAAGAGGAAACCTGAGGGAGATTGGAGACTGTAAAATTGTGGCAGGGGAGAGCATGGCCAGACAGCATCGGATGGTTGTGTGTAGAATGACTGTTGTTGTGAAAAAGAGAAAAAGTGTAAAACCAGAGAAAAAGACCAAATGGTAGAAGTTGAAGAAGGAAGAATGTTGTGAGAAATTCAGAGACGAGCTGTTAAAGGCTCTGGGTGGTAAGAAAGAGCTTCCAAGTGACTGGGCTACTACAGCAACAGTAATTAGAGAGACAGGTAGGAAGGTACTTGGTGTGTCATCTGGACAGAGAATGGATGATAAGGAAACCTGGTGGTGGAATAGTGAAGTGCAGGACGCCATTCAAAGAAAGAGATTAGCCAAGAAGAAATATGACAGTGAGAGGACTGAAGAGAGGAGACAGGAATATAAGGAGATGGGACATAGAGCAAAGAGGGAAGTAGCTAAGGCAAAGCAGAGGGCGTACAATGAGTTATATGGGAGACTGGACACTAAAGAGGGCGAGAAGGACTTGTACCGATTGGCAAGACAGAGGGATCAGGCTGGAAAGGATGTGCAGCAGGTTAGGCTTATTAAAGATAGGAATGGTAATGTTCTAACAAGTGAGGAAAGTGTGACAGGAAGATGGAGGAGTATGGTACTTTGAGGAGCTAATGAATGAAGAGAATGAATGAGAAAGAAGAGTAGAGCTCATAGAAACTGTGGACCAGGAAGTGGGAAAGATTAGTGAGGGTGAGGTCCGGAAAGCTCTGAAAAGAATGAAGAAGGGGAAAACAGTAGGACAGGAAGACGTACCAGTGGAGGTTTGGAAATTTCTTGGAGAGATGGAAGTGAGGTTTTTGACTCAAATATTTAATGGAATATTTGAGGGTGAGAAAATGCCTGAAGAATGGAGAAGAAGTGTGCTGGTTCCCATTTTTAAGAACAAGGGTGATGTACAGAGTTGTAGCAACTACAGGGGAATTAAGTTGATGAGCCACACAATGAAGATCTGGGAGAGAGTTGTGGAAGGAAGGCTTAGACAAGATGTAACTATCTGTGAGCAGCAGTATGGTTTCATGCCAAGAAAGAGCACCACAGATGCCATCTTTGCTTTGAGGATGTTGATAGAGAAGTACAGAGAGGGTCAGAAAGAACTCCATTGTGTGTTTGTGGATTTAGAAAAAGCATATGACAGGGTACCAAGAGAAGAGGTGTGGTATTGCATGAGGAAATCTGGAGTGGCAGAAAAGTATGTTAGACTGGTACAGGACATGTATGAGGACAGCAGGACAGTGGTGAGATGTGCTGTGGGAGTGACAGATAGCTTCAAGGTGGAGGTGGGATTGCATCAAGGATCGGCTCTGAGCCCCTTCTTGTTTGCTCTGGTGATGGACCGACTAACAGATGAGGTCAGGCAGGAATCCCCATGGACTATGATGTTTGCAGATGACATTGTGATATGTGGTGAGAACAGGTGGAAGAGAACTTGGAGAGGTGGAGGTATGCACTTGAAAGAAGAGGAATGAAAGTCAGCCGTAGTAAGACAGAGTGCATGTGTGTAAATGAGAGGGAGGCCAGTGGAACAGTGAGGCTACAAGGAGCAGAGGTCACAAAGGTGCAGGACTTCAAGTACTTGGGGTCCACTATCCAGGAAAATGGGGAATGTGAGAAAGAAGTGAAAAAGAAAGTCCAGGCAGGATGGAGTGGATGGAGAAAAGTTTCAGGAGTGATTTGTGACAAAAAGGTGTCAGCAAAGGTCAAAGGAAAAGTTTACAAAACACTGGTGAGACCAGCTATGTTGTATGGTCTGGAGACAGTGGCATCGACAAAAACACAAGAGAAAGAACTGGAAGTAGCAGAAATGAAGATGATGAGGTTCTCCTTAGGAGTGACAAGGATGGGTAAGGTTAGGAATGAGATAATCAGAGGTACAGCACAGGTTGAGCAACTGGGAGATAAAGTTAGGGATGCCAGACTGAGATGGTTTGGACATGTCCAGAGAAGGGACAGTGGGTATATTGGTAGAAGGAAGTTATAAATGTAGCTTCCAGGAAAAAGACACAGAGGAAGGCCAAAGAGGAGATATATGGATGCAGTTAGAGAGGACATGGAGGTAGTTGGAGTGAGGACATAGGATGAAGAGGACAGAGTGAGGTGGAGGAGGATGACTCGCTGTGGTGACCCCTGAAGAGGGAAAAGCCAAAAGAAGAAGAAGAAGATATACAGCAGTGACCTTTTTTTGGGGATGTAGCAACCATATCTTGGACACTTTCTTACGTCTTGATGCTTCCACACACCAAAATGGAAGTTGCTACCTAACTTATTTTTCAAGTTATTATGCACACACCATGCACTGACAGATGGAGGATATTTCCAATTCTCCCTCTTTGCCCAGTGACAGAGAACACAAATATCTGCTAGCGTGATTATTTCTGTAGGGATTTACACTATTGAACAAAAGCCAAGAAGATACAATTATTTTAAATATTTAATAAAAGTATAGCAAGGGCATTAAAATGTCATTTGAACTGGATTAATGCAATCCAATGGTATAAAAATTAGACAAGCTTATACCACGGAAGGGGTTGAACTACTTGATGGCAACAATCCATGACAGCTACAATTACCTTAAAATCCCATAGGCAAATGGAAATCAAGATGAAAAAATCCATCACAACCAAGTGAGGAAGGCAGGCCCTGAAGAGTCATCTGTATAGTATGAACAAAATTTAATCCATCAACATGTATGCAGCATTGTCATCAGATACTCAGCTGGTATAATAGCCTGGCCAAAGGAGGAGATACAAGCCGCTGACATCAACTCAAAAGCTCTTCAAAAACTGCTTCTCCATTCTTAAGTACAATTCATATCTTTTCATTTCTATTAAGTTCTTCTCAGTAGTAGGTGTGTCTCCTTTGGGCGTGTGTCCCCCACTCTGTGGGCTGGATCATCTGTCAGAGCTTTGGGATGGGGTGGGGGTTACAGCAGCACTCACTGATTGCTGAGGTCATTGATTGCTGGATGATTAATGCGTTCATGTACAATCTCAAAGTCTACAAGAATCCCCAAACACACTGGAAAAAGCAGCTAAATTTATTGCACAAAAAAAAAAAAAAAGATGCCAGAGGGGTCTGAAAACTTTCTAAATACAGTGACAAAGCTGGTATTTAACAAGTGCAGCCATGGCTCATCCAGTGACGATGATCCTCGTGGCCAATCAACGGCTGCAGTGTGTTCATGTCAAGTCGTTTGCTCAGCTCGCTTAGTACCACAGCTGAGGTGGGTCCAAAAACAGAGTAGGAACAAGTAATGGAGACACAATTGGTTGATGCTGAGTCCATTCAAACTCATTAAATTCACTTCTGTGGAGAAGCAGCTTAAGAAAAGGGAAGGAGGCAGAGGCCCAGTGAGCATCCAAGCCACTATACTGGAGTTCATCAGGAGGACAGGCCCCGATGATGAACTGATGAGTGAATATCTCACTTACACAAAGCTCCTTATAGTGTGTCTACATGAGCATAAGGTGTACATGATATACCTTTAACAAGTGGCAGGAATAGCATACAGCAAAGCTATTCAACTTATGTTGCAAGAGGGCCAAATAGCAATCATCAGGGGTACAAGAGCCACACGACATACATGTTTCCCACTGCTAAAAGACCAAGGCAAATGATCATATATTTTATTGTGTCTGCTTGATACCAAAATATCTCATAAATCGGATTTTTAATGAGATTTGCAGAAATTAATCATTGGATGTTCTTCTTCAACTGATTAACAAAACTGAATAATATAATTGCTAGTAGAGCCTGATCCTTCACACATATTTGTACAGATTTTAATTGACAATTTGGAGTGAACTCTGCTTGTTAGTAAAATACCCCACAAACCTCTGATTTTAACAAAACGTTCAGACAATAATCACTGGTCAGTTTTACAACAAATTAACTTTTCGAGTCAATTCAATTCAAGATAGTCATGACATGAACAATACAAACACAAACATGACTGTAACTCTATTGGTTTTACAGATGCTGGGTTAAAATTGGTTGTGGTAGTAGCTGAGAGTTGTTCACAACACATACTCTGAGCATGACTATGCATCATTACAAAACATTACAATTTTATTTTAACATTTAGTCCAACATGGCTAGAACAATGCCATTTCTCAAACACAAGCTACTTTGGTAAAGGTAACAAAAAATGCTTTTTAGTCCATTTAAAAAAAAAAAAAATTATTTATATTTTTGGCTTTAAAAGAGACGTGGTGATACTATTGGACTTAGCTAATGCTACTTATGCTGTCACTTCCTGTTTATACTGCAAACTGATGGTTTAGTCACAAATACTTCTAATAGCTCAAAGCCATACAAGCTGTTAATACACTATTTCCCAATGTTTGTATTTAGAACTTTTATGCTTCTAAAAAAATGTCTACACATTTAAAGTAATGTTTCAGGGCAAGGTCCCTCAAACAAATCAGGGTTTTTGTAAAAATTGCATTACAAAACAGCAAACATTTCTAGTCTTTGTTTGCATATTAATTTGGCGCTCAGTAGTTTGGAACATCTCTTGCACAACACATCGATACAATCTTAGCAACAACCTCCGCTTTAGTACACTCCATTTTTCAACCCTCCCCCACAAAATACAAACAAACAACACCAAAAAACATGTTCATCCATCTATCTATCTATCTATCTATCTATCTATCTATCTATCTATCTATCTATCTATCTATCTATCTATCTATCTATCTATCTATCTATCTATCTATCTATCTATCTATCTATCTATCTATCTATCTATCTATCTATCTATCTATCTATCTATCTATCTATCTATCTATCTATCTATCTATCTATCTATCTATCTATCTATCTATCTATCTATCTATCTATCTATCTATCTATCTATCTATCTATCTATCTATCTATCTATCTATCTATCTATCTATCTATCTATCTATCTATCTATCTATCTATCTATCTATCTATCTATCTATCTATCTATCTATCTATCTATCTATCTATCTATCTATCTATCTATCTATCTATCTATCTATCTATCTATCTATCTATCTATCTATCTATCTATCTATCTATCTATCTATCTATCTATCTATCTATCTATCTATCTATCTATCTATCTATCTATCTATCTATCTATCTATCTATCTATCTATCTATCTATCTATCTATCTATCTATCTATCTATCTATCTATCCCAAGGCAGATTGGTCCTAAGTGAAAGGCCAGACAAAGAGCGATTCAGAAGATTTTTATGGACAAAACAAGGAACTCAATGTCCCTTGCCCGGATAGGAGTTACCGGGGCCCCACCCTAGAGCCAGGCCTGGGGGAGGGGCTGGTCAGTGAGTGCCTGGTGACCGGGTCCCTACCCATGGGGCCCGGTCAGGCTCTGCCCAAAGGAGCAGCATGGGTTTGCCTTCCTGTGGACACACCACCTGCAGGAAAGTCCATAAAAAGTCAGGTGCATGATGCTATGGGCAGTGGCCAAAGGCGGGGACCTTGCACTCTGACCCTGGCTTGCCAAAGCTGGCTCTTGGGACATTGAATGTAACCTATTTGGCAGGGAAGAAGCCTGAGCTTTTGCACGAGGTTGAGAGGTACCAACTAGATATACAAAGTAGTTGGGCTCACCTTGATGCACAACATGGGCTCTGGAACTGATCTCCTTGAGAGGGGCTGGACCTTACTACACTCTGGATTTGCCCATGGTGAGAGGCATCAAGCTGGTTTAAGTCTACTTGTAGCCCCCTGATTCAGTACCTGTGTGTTGGAGTTTTCCCTGGGAGATGAGAGGGTGGCTTCCCTTTGCCTTTGGTTGGGGGCACGGGCTCTGACAGTTGTTTTCTGCGTATGCGCCAAACTGCAGTTCAGAGTATCCGGCCTTCTTGGAGTCCTTGGTAGGGGTGCTGAAAGGTGCACCAGATTAGGACTCCTTTATTCTGCGGGGGACTTCAATGCCCACGTGGATAATGACTATGTGACCTGGAGGGGCGTGATTGGGAGGAACGGCCTCTCTGATCTGAACCTGAGCAGTGTTTTGTTGTTGGACTTCTGTGCTTGTCATAGTTTGTCCATCACCAACACCATGTACGAACATAAGTGTGTCCATAAGTGCACTTGGCAACAGGACGCCCTAGGTTGTAGATCAATGATTGGCTTCATAGTCGTTTCATCTGATTTGCAGCCATTAGTTTTGGACACTCGGGTGAAGAGAGGTGCTGAGCTGTCAACTGATCACCACATGGTAGTGAGTTGGATCAGATGGCGGGGGAAGATGCCGGACAGACCAGGTAGACCCAAATGTGTAGTGAGGTTTTGCTGGTAACGCCTGGCAAAAGAACCTGTCAGAGAGATCTTCAACTCACACATCCGAGCGAGCTTTAACTGCATCACAATTGAGGTGTTGGACATTGAATCAGAGTGGGCCATGTTCCACGCCTCGCTTGTTGAGGTAGTTGCCATGAGCTGTGGCCGTAAGGTTGTCAGTGCTTCTCGCAGTAGCCATCCACAAACTCTGTGGTGGACATCCTGAGTTAGGGAGGCTGTCAAGCTGAAGAAGGAGTCCTATCAGGCCTTATTGGCCAGTGGGACTCTGGAGGCAGCTGAGGAGTACCAGAGGGCCACGGGTCAACCATGGTTGTTGCTGAAGCAAAAGCTCAGATGTGAGAGGAGTTTCGTGAGACTCTCAGCTGGCTCCGAGGAGATTATGTCAAACCATCAGGTAGCTAAGGAGGCGAAAGCAGCACTTTACTATCACTTTGTTCATTGAAGGTGGAGTGCTGTTGACCTCAACCAGTGATATCATTGGGAGGTGGAAGGAATACTTCTCAGACCTTCTCAACCCCACCCTCACATCTTCCATGGAAGAAGCTGAGTTGGGGGACTTTGAGGATGATCCATCAATAACCAGGGCTGAGGTCGTCGAGGTAGTTAAAAAGCTTAGAGGCGGCATGACTCCGGGAGTGGATGAGATTCACCCTAATTTCCTTAAGGCTCTGGATGTTGTGGGGCTGTCTTGGCTGACATGCCTTTGCAATGTTGCATGGACATTGGGGGCAGTGCCACTGGATTGGCAGAATAAGGTGGTGGTTCCCCTCTTCAAAAAGAGGGACCAGATGGTGTGTTCCAATTACAGGGGCATCAATCTCCTTAGCCTCCCTGGTAAGCTCTGTTCAGGGGTACTGGAGAAGTGAGACTGATCATTGGTCGAACCTCAGATCCAGGATGAACAATGTAGGTTCCGTCCTAGCCATGGAACATTGGATCAGCCCTTTACCTTCACTAGGGTCCTTGAGTGGTCATGGGAGTTTACCCATCCAGTCTACATATGTTTTGTGGACTTGGATAATGCATTTGACTGTGTTCCTTGGGGTACACTGTGGGGGGGTTCCGTGCCTATGGGATTGAAGGCCAGTTGTTACGGGCTGTTCAGTCCCTATACAAGTGGTGCAAGAGTTTGGCTCGCATTGCCGGCAGTAAGTCGGACCACTTCAGGCTGGGAATTGGACTCTGCCAGACTGCCTGTTGTCAAAGATTCTGTTCATAACTTTTATGGACAGAATTTCTCGGTGCAGCCAGCTGGCAGAGGGTTTCCACTTTCTATGGCCTCAGGATTCCATCTCTGCTCATTGCAGACGATGTGGTACTGTTGGTGTCATCGTGCTATGACCTTCAGCTCTCACTGGAGCGGTTCGCACCTGAGTGTGAAGCAGCTGGTATGAAAATCAGCAACGCCAAATCTGAGGCCATTGTCCTCAACCAGAAAAGGGTGGATTGCTCTCTTCAGGTCGAGGGTGAGGTTCTGCCTCAAGTGGAGGAGTTCAAGTATCTTGGGGTTTTGTTCATGAGTGAGAGAAGAATGGAACGTGAGATGGACAGACGGATTGGTACAGCATCTGCAGAATTGCAGACCTTGTACCGGTCCGTTATGGTGAAGAGAGTGCTGAGCTGTAAGGCAAAGCTCTCTGTTTACCCGTCAGTCTTCATTTCTACCCTCACCTTTGCTCATGAGCTCTGGATAGTGACCGAAACAATGAGATTGCGGATACAGGTGGTTGAAATTAGTTTACTCTGTAGGGTAGCTGGACTCTCCCTTATAGATAGGGTGAGAAGTTCAGTTATCCGGAAGAGACTTGGAGTAAAACTGCTACTCCTCCACATCGAGAGGAGCCAATTGAGGTGGTTCGGGCATCTGGTAAGGATGCCCCAATGGCACCTCCATAGGGAGGTGCTTTGGACATGTCCAAGTGGGAGGAGGCCCAGGACACACTGGGGAGACTATGTCTTTTGGCTAGCCTGGAAACACCTTTGAATTCCCAGAAGAGCTGGAAGAGGTGGCTGTGAAAAGAGATGTCTGGGCCTCCCTGTTCAAGCTGCTGCCCCTGCAACCGGACTTCGGAATAAGCGGAAGATAATGGATAGATGAATGGATCTTGGGAGAGAATTGGGGGTC
>JBBPBX010028048.1:0-10173 GCA_038048925.1 Garcialebias charrua
TGTTTCTATAACGTGAGTACACAAAAAAAAGATCGCGTTGCTAATAGGCTAACGTTAGCCGCTAACAGGTAGCAACAACACAACGCGATCAAACTAACGTTACTTACCCTCATAGTTGTGCAGGAAACTTGAGATATGCAATTTAAATCCCTTATTACGTTTGCT
The DNA here is from genome assembly GCA_038048925.1 of Garcialebias charrua. Lineage (NCBI taxonomy): Eukaryota > Metazoa > Chordata > Actinopteri > Cyprinodontiformes > Rivulidae > Garcialebias > Garcialebias charrua. The sequence goes on from JBBPBX010028048.1 coordinate 166, forward strand.
TGTCGGAGCAGGGGACCAGACATCAACGATACGATGAACATAGCTGATACTTGTGTCTTGGGCAGCTCTTGTAAACAGAGAACGGGGCTTAGACCGGAAGCTGGGAACCCGACTTCCTGTCAATGCGCAAGTGATTTACGGCACTTGTGCACAGAGCCTATAACGCATGAAATTAAGTTTAAATTACATAACTCATTATGTTAATTGGAAGTAACTTATAGAAAAACGTTATGATAACTAATGGAGAGTATGACTTTTAACAGTGTTCACGAATGAGGGAAAACTGGAGCGTGAGATCGATAGGCGGATAGGTGCAGCATCCGCAGTGAAGCGGGCTCTGTACCGGTCTGTCGTGGTGAAGAGAGAGCTGAGTCGAAAGGCAAAGCTCTCAATTTACCGATCGATCTACGTTCCCACCCTCATCTATGGTCATGAGCTTTGGGTTGTGACCGAAAGAACGAGATCTCGGATACAAGCGGCTGAAATGAGTTTTCTCCGCAGGGTGTCTGGACTCTCCCTTAGAGATAGGGTGAGAAGCTCAGTCATCCGGGAGGGACTCGGAGTAGAGCCGCTGCTTCTCCACATCGAGAGGAGCCAGTTGAGGTGGCTCGGGCATCTGGTTAGGATGCCTCCTGGACGCCTCCCTGGGGAGGTGTTCCGGGCATGTCCCACCGGGAGGAGGCCCAGAGGAAGACCCAGGACACGCTGGAGGGACTATGTTTCTCGGCTGGCCTGGGAACGCCTTGGGATTCCCCCAGAGGAGCTGCTCCATGTGGCTGGGGAGAGGGAAGTCTGGGCCTCCCTACTTAGGCTGCTACCCCCGCGACCCGACCCCGGATAAGCGGACGAAAATGGATGGATGGATGGATAGAGCCGGCCCGCAAGCCACAGAACACCGGCAGCCGGCTCTCAGCTGTTAACAAGGTGAAATGTCCGCTGCTAAGCTTCATTCTAACTCCGGCAGAAGTGGTGGAGGTGACATGTCCGCTGCTCAGCTTCATTCTAACTCCGGCAGAAGTGGTGGAGGTGGGGGGTGGGAGAAGTGACGATATTCCAATGCGTAGCAACGCTTTCCTCAGCCCTCCCCATCTTGTATTCTCACAGACATAGTCTCGCGAGTTTTGGGTGCGGTGATTCACGAGACTTTAAGACAGCAGTGGAGCTATCGGTGCGTCGTGCGTGAGAGCACTGTGGAGTGAATGTCAGTACGCAGTAAACATGGATGCAAAACTAGCGAACAAGCAAACGAAAACTTATTATTTTCACACAGAGTGGGAGGAGGTGTATTTTTTTGTTTATTCTAATTCGAAGTCTATTTGCCTCATCTGTAATTCGAGCGTTGCCTTGCCCAAAAAGTGTAACTTGAAGCGGCATTTCAAGACGATGTACAAACTGCTTGAGACAGATTTCCCTCCTAAAAGTTGTTTACGGACTCAGAACATGCGGGAGCTAAAACAAGCTTGCAGCCCATCAATCGATCTTCACTCAGCCCAGCACAAAAGGTAAACTGCTACGATCGCTTCCTACCGTGTTAGCTACATCCTGGCTCAACATAAGAAGTCTTTCAGTGATGGAGAAGTTATGAAAGAAGCATTTATTATTCTGCATTATTCACCTGGATTATTGAGCATAATTCAGGATGTTATTCTGTGTTATTTACCTGGATTATTGAGCATGCATCAGGGTGTTATTCTGTTATTCACCTGGATTATTGAGCATAAATCAGGATGTTATTCTGTGTTATTTACCTGGATTATTGAGCATGCATCAGGGTGTTATTCTGTTATTCACCTGGATTATTGAGCATAAATCAGGATGTTATTCTGTGTTATTTACCTGGATTATTGAGCATGCATCAGGGTGTTATTCTGTTATTCACCTGGATTATTGAGCATAAATCAGGATGTTATTCTGTGTTATTTACCTGGATTATTGAGCATAAATCAGGATGTTATTCTGTGTTATTCACCTGGATTATTTAGCACAAATCAGGATGGTATTCTGCATTATTCACATAAATTATTGATCATAAGCGTTTATTGAGGCTTTATTTAATATTTTATTTAATTCATTTATTCATTCATTTAAAAGAGACAAAATAAAACAAATTCATCAAAAAAAAAACATTGAATGAAAAGAGTGCAGAAAGAAGAAAAAAACTTATATCCCCTCCTTATAATAAACATTGAACCAGTCCGGCCATTGGCTTGTAGCAAATTTGTTTTTTTGGCCCTCGGTGTATTTGACTTTGATACCCCTGGTGTAGAGGGTCCATTCATTTAATTTTGGTTCCGTTGGTGTCCCTTTTGTCACTTTTGTGTCAGCTGGTTGTACAGGTCCTATCTCTAGTTCAGGATCTAGCAGGATGCCCTCCCATCTTCCCCACCATGTGTTTGTGGCTTTAGTGCTTTCTATTGTCCCTTTCCTGAGATATTTGTGCACTTGGATTTTTGTTATAACTTTGATGGGTTGTCCCTGTGCAAGATCTTTCAGCGTTCCCCAGTATCTAGCAGGCTACAGCAACTATTTTTTTATTATTTTTGAGTGCTGTGCATGTAAACAGTTGTGAACGAACCTTTTTTTATAAGACCTGAAAAAGTAATCTAAACCCTCCAGGTCCTTTCACTACCCTCCCTGCAATTGGGGCTAGGAAGCTCCAGAGCATGGACAACCAGGACCTTTTGTGTGTCTGGTGATAGAGACTTTGTGAGGTAATAGGCGACTGGAGCTTTCCAATGACCCTGTAGACCAACCACCATAAAAACAAGCACCTCCGTGGCTACATCAGTCTCATCCATGCCATCACCCATATCCACATATCCAGACATTTTCTGGGTACAGGGATTATACTGGACATGTTTCTTGATGGCCATGGCATCCAACATGAGGACCACAGAGCCATATTTAACAGGGTCCTCTTCACATCTCCTCTGCAACATGTCCAACATCATTGTGTTGAGCCCAGGTTTGGCATCCACAGACTGCAACCACCTGAACAACAAATAAATAAAGGTTTATGTGCTTTAACCCATGGATTGATAGATTCTCTTTCTTTCTTTCTTCTTTCTTTCTTTCTTTAAGACTTCTTGATATCAAAACTTTCAAAAATAGTGAAAATAGCAAGCTCTAAGTTATTACATCTGTTTGTTGTACATCATACCTAGGGGTTGAAGTATTTTACTCAATATGTTTAAAATATGTAATAAAAATATACTACACCTTTGCAGTGTATGTGGATGAGGGAGGGGAAAATGCAGAGAATCCCTCAGGTAACTGTAGGCTCTGATCTGTAAATCAAACTACATAGTAAGCTTCCTAGAAATAAATACCTAAAGTCTGACAAAGAGTTTAAATGTAATATAACAATTTTACCTGAATGTAAGTCAAGCCTTTCTTTCAGCTCCTCATTTAGAAGGTTCTTCCTCTTCAGATCCAGCAATGATGACAAAATATAAATGATCAAATAACCAAAACTATTGTTCAATGATTTATTAAACAAGAGCAATGGTGACACTAAAACAACATGGCGAGTAATAAATGATGTTCTAAAAAGTCATAAAGCAAAAACGAACATTGCAAAATATTTTGTGAAAGATGACAAAGAAATACATGATGAGAATGATATCGTAAATGAATTTAATCAATATTTTGTAAATATTGGATCAAGCCTTGCAGCTAAAATACCAAAAGTAGATAATAAGGTGTGTCATTCAATTAAAAGTTGCACCAACAGTATTTTTCTTAGTGGAACTAACAAAGAGGAAATTATGAAAATGGTAAAAAATCTCTCAGACAAGAGATCAAAAGACTGGGTGGACATGGATATGATGTTCGTAAAGGAAATAATAAGTTATGTTATTGAACCGTTTACATATATATGCAATTTATCTTTTTCAACAGGAATATTTCCAGATAACATGAAAGTAGCAAAGGTAATTCCTCTTTTTAAAAATGGTGATAAATGTGTATTCAATAATTATAGGCCAATATCCTTATTACCACAGTTCTCAAAGATTCTAGAAAAACTATTTGTGTCCAGATTGGATCAATTTATTGATAAACAAAACATTTTAAGTAGCAGTCAATATGGGTTTAGAGAAAAAAACTCTACGTCAATGGCTCTCATGGATTTAATGGAACAAATAACTAATGCTGTCGATCATAAACAGTACTGTGTTAGTGTTTTTGTTGATCTAAAAAAAGCATTTGATACCATTGACCACACCATTCTCCTTGAAAAACTAAATAAATATGGTATTAGAGGACCAGCATTACAGTGGGTATCTAGCTATTTGAAGGACAGGAAACAGTTTGTGCAAATAAATGATGTTAGATCTGACCTCCGTGATATCACTTGTGGAGTTCCTCAGGGTTCTGTGCTTGGACCAAAGTTGTTTATTTTATATGTGAATGACTTGGTAAATGTGTCAGCACTACTTAAATGTGTTCTTTTTGCCGATGACACCACTTTTTTCAGTTCGGGTAATGACATAAAACAGATTTTGGATATGATGAAAACAGAATTTATAAAAATACAAACTTGGTTTAAATTAAACAAATTATCTTTGAATTTAGATAAAACTAACTACATGATTTTCAGTAACAAAAAGGGAATTGTTGATGACGATCCATTTGAAATTGAAGATGTTGTGATCTGTAAAGTGAGTGAAGTGAAGTTTCTGGGTGTTATCATTGATGACAAACTGACATGGAAACATCATGTAAATTCTATTAAAAAAAACTAGCTAGAGCAATTGCAGTACTGTATAAAGTCAGGGATTTTTTAATTGATAAAGCTTTACATATGTTGTATAACACAATCATTGCTCCACATTTAATCTATTGTATTGAGGTTTGGGGAAAAGCATGCAAAACTATTACAAAGCCTGTTTTTATTTTACAAAAGAGAGCTGTAAGAGTAATCACCAGAAAACATTTCACTCACCCTTCAAACACCTTGTTTATTCAACTAAACTTATTGAAATTCCAGGAATTGGTAGAATATAGTATTTTATCAATTATGTATAGGGCTCATAATAACACATTACCTTTAAATATCCAAAGAAATTTTATAAAAAGACAAAGTTATTACAATCTCAAAGGGACAGAGATATTCATCAAACCACAATTCAGAACCAGCTTAAAAGGACGGTCTACCTCAATTCAGGGAATTCGATTGTGGAATGCTCTGGAGAGTGATGTTAAAAATGAAAAATCAATGTATACATTTAAGAAAAAGGTCAAAAAGGACTTGCTCAAAAACTATATATGATGTAATCTTGCGTGTTTGTGTATTACAATTATGTTGTACTTATGATGTACGGTACGTTTGTGTATTACAGTTAGAAAAATTAAGTAGAGTTATTCATTTTATGAAGCAGTTTGTGTATTACAGTTAGAAAAATTAAGTAGAATTATTCATTTTTGTGATGAATTTGTGTATTACAATTAGGAAAATTAAGTAGAATTATTCATTTTGTGAACATCTTGATGTTGTGCCATCTTTTAGTTTGTGTATTTCAATTAGAAAAATTAAGTAGAATTAAGTAGAATTATTCATTTTATGATCTAGTTTGTGTATTACAGTTAGGAAAATTAATTAAAAAAAATAGGAAAATTAAATAAAATTATAAAAAAAAATAAAAAAAAAAAAAATTAGAATTAGAAAATTAATTAGAATTATGGGTGATGTAGTTTGTGTATTACAGTTAGAAATATTAAGTAGAATTATTCATTTTGTGATCTAGTTTATGTTTTACAGTCAGGAAAATTAAGTAGAATTATTCATTTTGTGATGTAGTTTGTGTATTACAGTTAGGAAAATAGGTAGAACTATTCATTCTGTGATGTTGCTTGAAAGTTATCATTGGTTGAACAAACTGTGAAATAGGGGCAGATATAATAAGATTTCATCTTCTTTCTGCTCCCTTCATTTTATCCTACTTGTAATCTTGTATCTGATGAAACTGTCTTGTATTGTTCTTTTAAAATGAATGAATAAACATCAAATCAAATCAAATCTTACTTGTGAAAGGTAATCCCATGTGATCTACTTTCAACACTGCGCTGGTTACTGCAACCATAAGCTGCACAAAATACGGGCATAGTAACTCGCCCTGTGTTTACTCCTGTTGGCTCTTATGTGGAAACCCCCATCCAATATGGCGGCGCTGCGCGATGCGATTCTGCCCACCGTGAGGTATCTAGTGTTTATATAATATCTATGGTTAAAATTGCTATATCGTCTATATCATAGATATCATATATAGAACACTAGATACCGCATGGCCCGCTCTCGCCTATCCACAGTATTCTTGGGGGTGTCTCTGTAGAAGCGAATGTGCATTGTACTTCCTGTCCGACACCGGAAGTGCCTGTATTCCATAGGCGGAGTATGTATCGCGGGTGTTTTTGAAAGTTATTTTCATTCATTTTATCGGAGCAAACACAGCTTTTGTTTAAACGGAACGTTTACTGAAATGTCCTACCGGGGTTCAGGTACCTGCTGTGCTGTTCGCGGCTGCACCAACAACCGGACCAAGCTAAATCTTTGGCTAAAACAACAGTGTTTTCAACACGGACCCAAAACAAAGAAAGAGTGTTCCTGCATCCTTCTCTATGGCTGTGTCTGTGCGATCAGGTAACATCTGTAATTTCTTTTTATTCAGGGAGGGTTTATTAATGAGAGTTTTGGATGATTTACTGTCTTAAAATGATATATGTCAGGCGCGACCGGTATCTTTAGCCGAGTTAGCTGCTAATAAACCTTAGCCGAGAGGCCGGAGCAAACGCGTTCGCTATTTATGTAGTTTTAAATTATGTCTGCGCGATCAGGTAACATCTTTTTATTCAGGGAGGGTTTATTAATGAGAGTTTTGGAAGATTTACTGTCTTAAAACGATAGATCTCAGACGCGACTGTGACTTTTAGCCGAGTTAGCTGCTAACAAACCTTAGCCGAGAGGCCGGAGCAAACGCGTTCGCTATTTATGTAGTTTTAAATTTTGTCTGCTACATCTGTAATTTCTTTTTATTTGTCACTCCTCTTTTAACGAAACGAGTGGTGTTCCCACATTTTTAATGAACTAAAACAACAAAGTTTGGACTGTCTTCAACTGTATTACTCGCATGTAAACAAACAGTGTTTCTGGTCAACCGGAAGTTGTGTGCACATTTCGCGCAAAGCATCATGGGGCGTAGGAATACTGTGGATAGGAGCTGACGAGATTTCAGGCGGCCATCTTGGCGCTGTCGTCCGCTCCACTCAGCCTTATCCACAGTATTCCTACGCCCCATGATGCTTTGCGCGAAATGTGCACACGACTTCCGGTTGACCTGAAACCCCGTTTGTTTACATGCGAGTAATACAGTTGAAGACAGTCCAAACTTTGTTGTTTTAGTTCATTAAAAATGTGGGAACACCACTCGTTTTGTTAAAAGAGGAGGGACAAATAAAAAGAAATTACAGATGTTACCTGATCGCGCAGACATAATTTAAAAATAACGCGTTTGCTCCGGCCTCTCGGCTAAGGTTTATTAGCAGCTATCTCGGCTAAAGCTACCGGTCGCGTCTGAGATCTATCGTTTTAAGAGTAAATCTTCCAAAACTCTCATTAATAAACCCTCCCTGAATAAAAATATGTTACCTGATCGCGCAGACATAATTTAAAAATACATAAATAGCGAACGCGTTTGCTCCGGCCTCTCGGCTAAGGTTTATTAGCAGCTATCTCGGCTAAAGCTACCGGTCGCGTCTGAGATCTATCGTTTTAAGAGTAAATCTTCCAAAACTCTCATTAATAAACCCTCCCTGAATAAAAATATGTTACCTGATCGCGCTGACATAATTTAAAAATACATAAATAGCGAACGCGTTTGCTCCGGCCTCTCGGCTAAGGTTTATTAGCAGCTATCTCGGCTAAAAATACCGGTCGCATCTGAGATCTATCGTTTTAAGACAGTAAATCTTCCAAAACTCTCATTAATATCCCTCCCCGAATAAAAAGAAATAACAGATGTGACCTGATCGCGCTGACATAATTTAAAACTACATAAATAGCGAACGCGTTTGCTCCGGCCTCTCGGCTAACGTTTATTAGCAGCTATCTCGGCTAAAAGTACCGGTCGCGCCTGACATATGTCATTTTAAGACAGTAAATCATCCAAAACTCTCATTAATAAACCCTCCCTGAATAAAAAGAAATTACAGATGTTACCTGATCGCGCAGACACAGCCATAGAGAAGGATGCAGGAACACTCTTTCTTTGTTTTGGGTCCGTGTTGAAAACACTGTTGTTTTAGCCAAAGATTTAGCTTGGTCCGGTTGTTGGTGCAGCCGCGAACAGCACAGCAGGTACCTGAACCCCGGTAGGACATTTCAGTAAACGTTACGTTTAAACAAAAGCTGTGTTTGCTCCGATAAAATGAATGAAAATAACTTTCAAAAACACCCGCGATCCATACTCCACCTATGGAATACAGGCACTTCCGGTGTCGGACCGGATGTTCAATGCACATTCGCAAATACAGTGACACCTCCAAGAATACTGTGGATATATTTGGCAGGCACAATAAAGTATCAGCGCATTTAATCAATCATAACACGCTGAATAGTAATCCCATTGCCACATATTTAAATGTTAGGCATACAGCTATTAAAACTGCATGTATAGGAACATATAGTTTAGCATATTTAAATAATTTTGGTGGAATACCATACTTAATTATATGCCATGTTTATTAGCAAGATGCAACCAAAGATGCAATTTATTCACACACACATTATATATACATATTAGATACTGTAATTATATATACAGTATACAGGTAACCCCCGACCTACGACCCCATCGACCTGCGAACCACGGGACTTACGAACATATCATATTTAATAAAAATATGAATTAAAAAAAAAAAAAAAAAAAATTTTTTTTTTTTTTTTTTTTTTGTGTTTAAATGTTCTTAATTTCATGTGTACATCACTTTGTTGCAGCTCTGGTTGTTTTAAAGGCTTTATAAATAATAATTATGATAAAAAAGATCATTTCTGATCATTTTTGAGCAATTTTTGAGCAATTTTGGGAAACAGGAAGTAGGTCTTCAGTTTACACGGTCACAAATTAATGTAGAACACCGGACGCTATTTAAGGTTCAGTCACTGGGGTCTCCGGTCACAAATTAATGTAGAACACCGGCGGACGCCATCTTAGGTTAGCTGCCGAGAGCTGGACGAAGACTGGTGACCAGGATGGCTTCATATGGATTAATTACTAGCTGGAAACGTCTCTGTGAACTTTGTGGATGTCTCAAGTAGCAGCGGATTTATCGCCGATCGTGCCAGGCCGCCGTGCGAACACCTCCGGCCGGCCTGGCTACACCTCCGGCCTGGCTAGCTCCAGAGCTAACACTGGAGCTAACACGGGAGCCGGCCTTTTGAACACTGGTGACCAGGATCGCATCATGTGGATTAATTACTAGCTGGAATAGCTCTGTGGACGTCTCAGGCTGGAGCAGCGGCTGGAGCAGCAGCTGCAGATTGATCGCGCCGCCGCTCCAACACTAGCTCATGGCTTGGCTAGCAGAAGCTAGCCAGCTAGCTAACACAGGCCTGGAGCAGCTGCGGTGGCTTGCCGGCCCCCGCGCTGCTCGGCCCGACAACAATCAACGCATGGCAACCTAAGATGTCGGCTTTGACCATCTCAAAGTAAGAAAATATATTTTTATTTATTCTGTAAATGTGAATAGCAATGTTTAACATTACAGTACACTACTTTACATGCTTAAATGTGTGCGCGCGCTCCGTTAGCATGATAAATAAAGGTTGAATGAATGAATGAATGAATAATTTTTTTTTTTAAATATAATTTTCACCCCCTACCTACGAACGGATCGAGCTGCGAACGGTTCTTAGGTCCCAAACTCGTACGTAGGTCGGGGGTTCCCTGTATATATATATATATATATATATATATATATATATATATATACATATGTATACATATATATATA
>JBBPBX010028048.1:12487-36847 GCA_038048925.1 Garcialebias charrua
TCCAGTAAGTGTTTAAATACCTTACCCCACAACATTATTTCATTACACATACATGAAGACTTACCTAACAGGAACAGCTGCAAAGGCTGTAGCAGGTCTCACTCTGACAGACAGTAACTATGATGCTGCAGTTCAAATACTAAAAAGCAGATTTGGAAGGAAGGACTTAATAATAAACGCTCATATGTCAAAGCTCCTGAATTTGACTCCTGTAAAGAAATCCTCTGATGTGAGTGCTATGAGACAGTTGTATGATGAATGTGAAGTTCAAATTAGAAGCTTAGAATCACTAGGAGTAGTGTCAGACACATATGGAGGCATGTTATGCCCAATACTGCTCCAGATGATACCAGAAGAACTGTCTCTTGAGTACAGTCGCCAGAGGGGAGATCAGGATGAGTGGAAGGTGCATCAGGTGCTGGAGTTTTTACAGAAAGAAGTTCAGAGTAGAGAGAGAGCCTTGCAAATGATGAGATCATATAATCAAAAGGAAACCCTGCCTGGGCCCAGATTAGGCAGTAAATCATATGGATCCACTGACATAAAGCAAAGGAAACCAAGCATGACATCAGCAGCTGCACTCCACACTGCTAATCAAAAGGCTCAAACCTGCCTCTTCTGTGATAGTGTTGAACATAAGGCTGAAAACTGTCCAGAACATGGGGTGTCAGCACGTAAAGAAAAACTGAAGAGACTTGGTCGGTGCTTTGTTTGTTTAGGACAGAAACACATCGCAAGGTTTTGTAGATTTAAGGGTGGGTCATGCGCCACATGTGGCGGCAGGCATCACATAGCTCTTTGTGACAAAAACGAGACCCCACCCCCTTCAGTCTCTACCAATATGGAAACTGTTATTTCCTCTGTGATTCCCCAAGCTGAGGAAACCAAGTCTGATAATGAAAACACTGTGCTACTACAGACAGCCAAGGCATGGGCGGTTGGACCTACCAGCAGGAAGATGGTCCGTTGCCTATTAGATGGAGGGAGTCAAGGTAGTTTTGTGCATGAGAATGTTGTAAGAGCACTGCAACTACCTGTCACAAAGCAAGGGACACTTATGCTCCATACATTTGGCTCTTCAGCTCCCACCCCAGTTGAACGTAACACAGTGAAACTATGTTTAAAAAATGTGTGGGGTACAGGACAGATCATTGAGATAGAAGCAGTAGTGACACAGAAGGTCTGTGCAGCAATGGTGAAAGTTCCAGGCGAACATGTATGCAATGAAATGGAAAGGCGAGGTCTCCAAATCGCAGATTTCCCTGGAGAAGATAAACCTGAACTTTCTGTGCTAATCGGCTCTGATTATTACTGACAAGTAGTAACAGGCCGTATAGAAATATTAACTGAGAGTTTGGTGGCTCTTGAAAGTGCCTTTGGCTGGGCAGTCCAAGGCCCAGTTATAATGTCCAGTTTGTCAGAAACAACATGCATGCACATTCAGCTTAAGGAAGACTTCCAGATGGACCAACAGCTCCATGCATTCTGGGAGATTGAGTCCCTAGGAATCACAAGTGAGAAGCAAGAGAGCCCAGAAGATCTGGAAGTGTTGAAACGGTTTGAAGAAACTTCCATCTTTAAAGATGGACGTTACCAAGTGCAGTTACCATGGCAACAAGCACACCCACCCCTCCAAGACAATTACCGCATTGCAAAACAGAGACTGATGAGTTTGAAAAGAAAACTAAAGAAAGATGTTGTGCTATACAGCAGGTATCAAGAAGTAGTGGAAACCTACTTAAATGAAGGAATGGCTGAAGAGGTGCCAAGAGAGGAAATGGCTGAAAGCAAGGTGACATACTATCTACCTCATCATGCAGTGATAAGGGAAGATAAGGCATCAACAAAGCTAAGAGTTGTGTTTGATGCCTCTTCTCACGAAGAAGGAAGCCCATCCCTGAATGATTGCCTCATAACAGGTCCTAATTTAAACCCGGACCTGATGAATGTTCTGCTCAAGTTCAGGCTGCATCATATTGCCTACATGGCGGACATTAAAAAGGCATTTCTGCAAATATCGCTATCAGAAAGAGACCGGGATGCAGTGAGATTCTTGTGGTTCTCAGGACCACCTACAGATGACACAGATGAACATTTGCTTGTGCTCAGGATGACAAGAGTGGTGTTCGGAGCTTCATCGAGCCCATTCTTACTAGCTGCTACTATAAGGAAACATCTGAGACAATACCGTTCAGAACAACCAGAAGTGGTAGAAACCATCAATTCATCTCTCTATGTAGATGACTTCATTTCAAGTTCAAGTGAGTTGAAAGAGGCCTTCACAGTAACTACCACAACCAAGAACATCATGGCTGCTGCAGGAATGGAGTTATGTAAATGGACAACAAACTCGGCTGAGCTCAAAGAAATGTGGCAAGGAAGTTCAATGGATAGCACCACACAACCAGAGACATGTGGGTCAGTGCTAAAGGTCCTGGGTTTAGTGTGGAGGCCAGTAACAGATGAGTTTGTGTTCGACTTCAGACAACTACTGGACATTTTAAAGGAGAAAAGGAACACAAAAAGAAGCGTCCTGCAGTCGTCTACTCGCATATTCGACCCGTTAGGCTTCTTGACCCCTTTCACCATCAGAATTAAGTGTTTGTTTCAAGAAATGTGGGAGAGAGGAATAAAGTGGGATGAAGAACTGCCACCTGATTTGTCCAAAAAGTGGCAGCAGTGGTGTTCAGAGCTCCCTCAATTACACCAGATGACAATCCCACGATGGCACAAAATAGACATGCAACAACTGAACAGTCAGGATGTAAAGTTACATGTGTTTTGTGACTCAAGTGAACGGGCCTACAGTTCAGTCGCTTATCTGCAAGGAAGGGCTAAGGAAGGGGAAATGATAATGAGTCTGGTAGCATCCAAGTCCAGGGTGGCTCCACTCAAAAGGATGACACTGCCCCGGCTGGAGCTAATGGAAGCCGTAATAGCCGCAAGGTTTGGAAACACGCTCATTAAGGCTCTCCAATTAGACCAAAACCAGTTACATTTATGGACAGACTCTATTATAGTGTTACATTGGATTCAAAGTTCTGCCAGCAGGTGGAAGCAGTTTGTGGCCAATAGAGTTACAGAAATCCAGTCTCTAACAGACCCATAGGCATGGTCGCATTGCCAAGGAAAAGTCAATCCAGCCGATCTTCCCACCAGAGGGTTGTCTGTTCAAGCACTGATCCAGAGCACATTCATTCAACCTTTATTTATACAGGCTAGCCTCGTTGAGTCACGGGGACTCATTTACAAGAGGGACCTGTCTCACTCACACCAAACAACCATCCACTCTCTCACTCACACCTAGGGTCAATTTAGAGTCACCAATCAGCCTAACATGCATGTTTTTTGGTCTGTGGGAGGAAACCGGAGTACCCGGAGGAAACCCACGCATGCACAGGGAGAACATGCAAACTCCACCCAGAAAGGCCCCCGGACCGGGATTTGAACCGGCAACCTTCTCGCTGAGAGGTAGCAGCTCTACCAGTTGTGCCACCGTGCTGCCCACATTATGGTGGCATGGGCCTGGCAGACTAACATTACCTGATCAGTCAGAAAACATTCAGGAACTGGTGCAGGAAAACGAGGTGAAATCTGAAATGAGAGCCAAACACCAGGTTGCAGTGCACTTGGTCAATCAAGATGCAGAGTACTTAAAACCAATATTAGAGCTGGAAAAATACAGCAAGTTAACACTAGGATGACTGAATTTTCAAGATCCTGAGGACAAACCCCCTCCTTCTTCTCAAACATTAGTGGGCCATTAACTGCCTTTTGTTATAAATATGCGTGCACACAACTCAGACACCCCCACCACACCAGACTGCATTCCAATGTTTCCACCAGGTAAGTAAGACTCTGCTTGCACTTCCCCCCTTAGTCAGAAGAGAGGCCCTGACCTGAATTCACACATAACAGACCCTGAAGTTATCTCACAGTTGAACAATTTGGGACATCCACTGAACGGAAAGCTTTGTCTGCTCCAGAACAATTTTATGCATAAAATTGTCTTATTCTGCTGTGTTGGTTATCCTGTAACCCTGATGTTCTGTCAAATTAATTATTTTGCTTACAAGTACTGTCTCTCTCCTTGTCCTTGGCACATGTATATACGGTGCGTGCCGGCACATGCAGGTGGCCCATTGCTGTGTTCTACAACATGCTTGACCTATTGTTGTCCATCACCTGATGGACCAACACAGGTTACATGACCTGGGGTCAACTGACAAAATGACACAGGTCACACGACATGAAGTCAACTGACGGACCGACACTGGTCACACGACATGAGGTGAACTGACGGACCGACACAGGTCACACGGCATGAGGTCAACTGACGTACCGACATAGGTCACATGACCTGAGGTCAACTGACGGACCGACACAGGTCACATGACCTGAGGTCAACTGACGGACCAACACAGGTCACATGACCTGAGGTCAAGTGACGGACCAACACAGGTCACACGACATGAAGTCAACTGACGGACCGACAAAGGTCACATGACATGAGGTCAACTGACGGACCGACATAGGTCACATGACCTGAGGTCAAGTGACGGACCAACACAGGTCACATGACCTGAGGTCAACTGACAAAACGACACAGGTCACACGACATGAAGTCAACTGACGGACCGACACTGGTCACATGACCTGAGGTCATGTGATGGACCAACACAGGTCACATGACCTGAGGTCAACTGACACAACGACACAGATCACATGACATGAAGTCAACTGACGGACCAACACAGGTCACATGACCTGAGGTCAACTGACAAAACAACACAGGTCATACAACATGAGGTCAATTGACGTACCGACATAGGTCACATGGCATGAGGTCAAGTGACGGACCGATACAGGTCACATGACCTGAGGTCAAGTGACGGACCAACACAGGTCACATGACCTGAGGTCAACTGACAAAACGACACAGGTCACACGACATGAAGTCAACTGACGGACCGACACAGGTCACATGACCTGAGGTCAACTGACGGACCGACACAGGTCACACGGCATGAGGTCAACTGACGTACCAACACAGGTCACATGACCTGAGGTCAACTGACACAATGACACAGGTCACATGACATGAAGTCAACTGACGGACCAACACAGGTCACATGACCTGAGGTCAACTGACACAACGACACAGGTCACATGACATGAAGTCAACTGAGGGACCGACACAGGTCACATGACCTGAGGTCAAGTGACGGACCAACGCAGGTCACATGACCTGAGGTCAACTGACAAAACGACACAGGTCACACGACATGAAGTCAACTGACAGACCGACACAAGTCACATGACCTGAGGTCAACTGATGGACTGACATAGGTCACATGACCTGAGGTCAACTGACGGACCGACACAGGTCACATGACCTGAGGTCAAGTGATGGACCAACACAGGTCACATGACCTGAGGTCAACTGACAAAACGACACAGGTCACACGACATGAAGTCAACTGACATACCGGTATAATGGACCAGATTGCACATTTATATACGGTGCGGCCCATTGCCGTGTTCTACAACATGCTTGACCTGGCAGCGATAAATGCTTATGTGTTATACAAGCCTGCACTGGTTCCAAGGATTTTGGACTGAGGGGTAGGGGGTGGGGGGTGTAGGTGTAGAATTAATGGGTCATTAGCAGGGTCATTAGCATGTGAATCGACATTATATAGCCCACTGAAAGGGACCGGGGGATTTAGAAGCCAAGTTCACCTGCGCAAAAAAGCGCATCCTTAGTCAAATTAGTGTTAAGGAAAGTGCTCAGAGTGACAGCCTGGGTATGGAGATTTATCACAAATGCCCGTTTCAGTGCAAAAATCAGTGGTGAGCTGACAACAGAAGAGTTGGAAAGGGCAGAAAATCACTGGATAAAGGTGACTCAGAACCGATGTTTCAAGTCAGAAATTGAAATGCTGAAGCAAGATAAATACCCTAACGCAGACTCTAAAATTCAAGAACTGAAACCATTTCTAGATGAAGATGAGCTGCTTTCTGTTGGAGGAAGGCTGCAACAATCCGAACTTTCATACAGAGAAAGACACCCATGGATTTTACCTGGTCATCACAGATACACAGAAATGTTGGTGCAGAGTCAACATGAGAAACTGATGCATGCAGGTGTACGAGACACTCTAGTGCAAACTAGGGAAAGATATTGGATTGTGAGAGCACGACAAGTGGTCAAGAAGGTTGTGTCAAGATGTACATTTTGTAAGAAATTAAACGCCAAGGTGGGACAACAGACTATTGCACCACTGCCTAAAAACAGAATCATAGAATCCCCACCATTCGAGGTCACAGGTGTGGACTTTGCTGGGCCGCTCTATGTAAAGGAACAAAGCTCCATGAAGAAGTCATACGTTGCCCTGTTTACCTGTGCTGTAACTAGAGCAGTCCATTTAGAGCTAGTTTCAGATCAGTCCACAAAAAGCTTTCTGCTGGCTCTAAAAAGATTCATCTCAAGAAGAGGTTTGTGTAAAGTGATCTACTCAGATAACGCCATGACATTCAAGAGAGCTGAACAGGATTTTAAAAAGCTATGGGAGAGCATTAAAGATCCACAGCTGCAAACCCTTTTTTCCGACAAGGACATCACTTGGAGGTTCATTGCTGAACGAGCAGCCTGGTGAGGTGGATTTTGGGAGAGACTCGTCAGGTCAGTAAAGACAATCTTACGAAAGGTACTCGGCAGAGCAAAACTAAGTTTCGAAGAAATGTGGACAACTCTTACTGAAGCAGAAGCTATAATAAATTCCAGACCTCTAACTTACGTGCACAATGATGTGGATGAACCGCAGCCTCTGACACCTGCACATTTTTTAGTGGGCCAAAGACTGACTAGTTTGCCTCCAAGAGTTTTCTCAGCTGATAATAAACATCCAAAAGCAGTCAAGGAAGAGATGACCCGGAGATGGCGCTACAGGCAAAGACTCATCACCAACTTCTGGAATCGATGGAGGAAGGAATATTTGTTGGACTTAAAATCAGCACATCGGTGTGACTCACCAACGCCGTCCAAACTTCAGGTGGGGGATGTAGTGCTCATTGGAGAGGACAAGATTCCGAGGCAGAGTTGAAAGCTGGGAAGAATTCAAGAACTGTTTCCAGGACGTGACGGACTGGTGAGATTGTGCGCTTGTAGTGGACCTACCCAGGGTCAAATTAAGGTCTTTGAACTGTCCAGTGATGACCTTTACTGACCTCTCAGTAAAGCAAGACATTTACTACAAAATCATTCATTTAGCTATAATCTGATAACATAGTCACCAATAAGAGACTATTTCTATCTTTGATTTTAAGCTGATGTGATCAAAAGAATAACTTTTGTCATTTTCATGATGTGTGCTTTTAAGCTGTGTTATTCTTTGAGAGTTAAACTGTGTTTCACTGCTGTGTTAAAGGGAAATATCGGGTCACAGAGACCCGACTGTTTTGTTTAGAAATAAGAAGACAGTTTAATCATGAACAAGGCTCCAGCTTTCTCTGTCTGTTCCCTAAACAAAGCTCTCTCTGCTCTGGCTGACCTTGGGCCTGATAAGGCAAGTCCACTCCTCTCTTTGTTCCTGCTTTTTAAGTTCTTACTGTGCGAGAACGCTTCGAGAGTTTGTTGGGAATTTCAAAGAGATGTGAACCTTTCCCAAGAGCTGGGTACGTTTTGGTCAAGAGCTAACGACCTGCGTCTTCAGCTAAGGACTGATAACAGGCTGTTATGAGTCCACCTCGAACGAGCGTTTGTTATTCCTTCCTGGAATAAATTATCTTGAGCCAAGAAACCACGACTGCCACGACTTTTGCCGATGAAAGCGAGTATCACCGACACCGACAAGGTAAACACTCGTGGAGTCCAGCTTGGACTTGCGGGACCGACGACTCGTCAGTCTAAAGTTGACCACAGCTCTTTACCAGAACCAAGGCGGACGTCTTAAGGTAAAGGAGCAGCTGTTTGCTTGCTGGAGGTGTGATGATATCTTAGCTGGACGCGTACGGAAGAGTGTCATCTGGTTTCATAAATGCAAGATAAATTTCCTCTCTTAACCTCCCAATTCTTCTTAAATCTTTCCTCCTACTCTTTCCCTCTCAATCTAAGCTGGAAACTATTTTTTAAGTTAAAGAGCCCATCAGACTAAATATGTTAACATCCAATATTGAAGTCTGTTGTGTTAAATTTAAGTGTGCTGACGTATTAATTTGAAAGAAAGTGAAATCATGTCAATCAAGTGTAATGGTGTTAATTTAGTTGATTTATTTTAAATAAATGATAGTGTCTCTTTGACATATCAAACTAAGTTAACGTCTTTGTCACTTAATGGCTTTGTGTATTTATCCATCATAAAGATCACAGAAATATTGGGTAAACTGAAAAAGAACAGAATCCGTGAATTTACTATTCAATCTGAATAAGTAGATTAATTAAGGATAAAGAGGTCAGTATTAATATTGACCTCCTCATAATTCTTACATCTGGTGGCCTTCGTACGTGGTTCTGAAAGTTTATTGATAAAACTGTGATCTCTCGTGAACTGTAACGTCATGTTTGCATATTGGGATCCAAGTTTTAGACTCTAACAGATTAATTATTTTGGCTGGAAAAGTGTTCAGAACGATTGCAGGACTGCAGTTAATGACATTTGAAGCTGAAATTGTTATTTGTTCAACTTTTGAAACGCTATAAGTAGTTTGGTGGGGATCTGTCTCGCTGTGTGGGAAGTGTCTGGTGGTTCTGATAAGGACCCGGTCCAGATTACGTTGCACAAGCTGAGGCAATCTCACTGCAAAATGACCGCCGAGTCAAATTGCCTGAAAAGCTAATTTAACATCTACAAGATTGCTGTGCTGGTATTTTACATGTTAGAGCAGGTCAAAGAAGCATATTACTGTTAGAACGGTGTCGGATAGTGGTTCTGAAACCCGAGTTCTGCTCCTTTAAAGTGGACGGAACCGACCTGAACGCGGCTCCGAGGGAGTCCGTGTCGTGTTACAGTTGACGTGCTGGTTACTGAGCGTAGCTTAGTCGTGCCTGTTTTAAATGTGATTGCCACGTTTCAGAGTTTTGGGGAGTTAATTCGAAGCGTTTGAGTTGGTTACGAGTCTATAAAGTTGTGTTCTGTTGTGCTAAGCTAACGTTAAAGAGCTACGTGTCCTAGTACACGTTTGTTTATGAGCTGTGATTGGATGAAACGAGAGCTGTGAGCTGTCAATCACTCGTGGCGAACGCTGATTCGCTGTAGTGGGAACGCACGCCGTTGCGACCAACCCACTTTGTCGTCATTTCCGGTACTGCATTGGGCGAAGGTAAGAAAACTTCATTTACCATGAACGCTTGGAATGAACTACAACCGCTGTGATTGATTGGTTGACGTCACGTATCTGTGTAGCGAGCTCCGCCTCGCTCAGCACAGCAGAGCTGGTGACGCGCTGCGTCGACCCGCCTATTTGTGTCGTCATTTCCTGATGCACTTTGGGTGACGAGCAGTTTCACTCAACACAAGACAAACGGAGATTTCACTAAAAGTTTAAAAACTCATTTAAAGCCATCTAAACTGTCTAACAACATATATTTGTCTCTGACAAGACCGCAGTTCGAGCGTTTATCACGAACATACTAGAAACTAACTCTAACAGGTTGTTTTTAGTTTAAATACTGATTAGAAAAATCAGTTTCCTCGTGATTAAAATTAGGACTCGAAGCTGCCCCCTGTTGGTTAAAAGACGTTGACAGATGAGTTTTCTCAAATACATCATGAGAAGTCAGCATTTTTATGGTGAATTACCAGCTTTTAAAATTGTTCTGTACACAAACAAAAACTCCTGTTTATTCTAAATACAAATTTTAGAATAACAGAGGTACAGACAAACAATTTATGCTCATTTTAAATACTGAAGAGATTTATAATGACACTCAAAAGGGAATTTTTATTTGATTTTCAAATTAAATAAAAAAAAAAATGATGGAGAACAGAGAATTTCCACATTAAGCTCTTCACATCTCTGAATTTTAAACAGAATTGGTGTACACTGCACACTTTTAGTTAAAATTGGCATTTTTAACGTTTTTCTGTGCACAATCATTACTGTACTGTTATGCTGAGCGCACAAACACTCGTTTATTTTAAATAAAAAATTGTTTAAAATAACAAACGAAAGTACATTTTTCACTCCTGATAACTGTCAAATGCAGTACGAAATCAGTTTCACTGAGATTGCAAGACATCTTTTTAAAGGCATGCTCAAGCAGCATCCTGTCACATTTTAGTGAAGTCATTGCATTTAAGTCAGCCCTCTTTTATAAGCGTTTGAGTAAGAAAAAACGGAAATCAGGCTGCTTGGGTTAGTTAGTAACTGTTGTTTGAACGTAAGTTCTATTTTAAAGTTAACACTGCAAGAGTGCATTTAACTTTTACAAAGTTCATTGAGGGTAAAAACCTGAAATAAGGTACCTATGAATACTTATTACACAGTGAAACGCGTAAACCTCAGCTGATTAGTTTATTTGACTCAGTGCTACATTAAAAGTGAATATTTATTTGCAAACACTAACATGAGAACAATCTTTTGATTTTTTCACACAAAATAAAAAACTAAAAGATGGGAGATAACGATTGTGATGAAGCTTTACAGCTGCACACAGAAATACTTGAATTGTTCAGGCAAGATAACATTCGCAGAAGAGAAAATTTTCAACAAGAACAACTTGAGTTAAAAAGTGAGATTGAGCAATTAAAAATAAAACGGCGTGCTATAAATGGTTTTGATGTTCGTCAACTCCCTGACCCGATCTGGTTAAAAACAAAACCAGAGCGTGAACTACATTACCAAGACAAGGTCAAATCCCACTCGCTGGAGCTGGAAGGGACAAGTTCATCAACTCCCTCTCCTAAAAAAGGCGAGAAAAAACATGTTTTTCAAACTAACAAACCACAACAGGAACCTGTCCGCTGGAACAATGAGCCGGAGTGGCTCAGACAAGACCCAGAGTACATGAAACGATTTCAAAGGAGCACACGCCCTGTCCCTGCACCTCGGACGAAGCTGCCCGAGATAAGCAAAAAACCACAAACGGTGGACGCCCGCTCTTTAAGTGACCCTCCGCGGTCTACACCGAGCAAAGCTCCTGCCCCTGCACTGCGGACTGGACAGTCCGGGAGTAGCAAAAGGTCACAGAAGTTCCAGGAAAAAGGCAACGCACCACTAAGCTCTGAGGAGATAGTGGACAAAAGTTGGTTGTTTGAAAACTTGAATGATATAGAGGATGACCGAACTGGTACATTGAGTGACCTTGTCTTTGATAACTCAGAGCACATGGATAACTCAGTGCACACAGTTAGTGACAACAATAGCAAACGACAAAGAGAGAAACGTCTCATAAAAGGCCTTGAGCTACAACATCAGTTTAAACAATCAGTGATGAAACAGTGCGCTGTAACTGCTGTTGATGCTCACATGCAAAACAAAACACCCTCTGAGGTGTGCCCAGGTCAAAAGGTCGTATCCCAGTCGCAAAAAATAGGCGAGGTTCTCTCTCCTATAAAAAGCGAGAATAAACACCGTCGTCTCAGAGGTCCTCTGACCCCAGAAGAGGCAGAGAACATGCGTCGGTTGATAAAAGAGTTGGATAATACTAGCAAGAATGAACAAGATTTTCAAACTGACATACACCGAAATGTTGGTACCAGTTGGAACAGTGACTCAAAATGGTTTAAAGGGAGCCCCGCCCCTGAAGCACCTCAGATTGAAAAATCTGAGACAAGCAACGAACCACAAAAGGTAGGTGTTCACTCTCTAAGAGACCCACAACGGTTCAGATCGAACCAGGTGGGTGAAAACCAAGGTCCATCGGTGGGTGGACTTCAAAAGAAATTGAAGGATGAGGACCTATACTCATGTAACTATGCGTGGTCCCAACAGAAACCCCTGAGCCTTGGAACTGCACCTCCCGCGCCTCGAACAGAACAGTTCGAGACAGGCAAAGAGTCACGAATGTCCCGGAATAATGGCCCAACACCTCTATGCTCGGAAGAGACAGAGGAAGTAAGTAGTTTGTCAGTAGATTTGAATGTTACTGTGCTTGACCAACCTGATACAATGAGTGGCGTTATCATTGATAATGACACTCTCAACATTGACCAACCTGGAGCGATGTGTAGCACTGTCTTTAACAAAGACTCAGAGCACACAAATAACTCAGCGCACACTACTACCAACATTGCCATGGATGTTGACAGCAAACCAATTGCTGACACACAACAACATCCTGAAGGTCATGATGCTGACAGCCAACAAGATGCTGACAGTAAACAAGATTACACAGACAGAGTCACACGTGAACAGAAACGTGGGCCAAGACCTGTGAGGTTTCTGTGTAACTTTATACAAAGGGGGGTGGCTAAGAAAGCTTACCTGCCTATCACACTGGAAGGTGTCCTTGAGCGTGAAGCCCTCCTGGATGGCAGTTCTGATATAACTATTATGTCGGCCAAGCTGTTCGAGGAGCTGAGGACCGCCGCTAACGGTGTTGACAGGCAAATACCCTTTGAGAAATGTGCTATTGAGCTACAGGGTCTCGCAGAGACGAGAACAACCCTAACAGCTATGGCTATGGTTCACATGCAGATTGGCGAAATGACAATACACCACCCGGTGTACGTGTCTAAACTTGACTCATTCCCATTTTTGGTTGGCCAAGATTTTATAAACCGCTTCAACGCGATTATAGATTATGGTCGACGGAAAATGTGGAGCACAGTGAGAAAACCCCTGCCAATAAAAGTGCTTCCTAGTTGCGATACAGACTGCCTAACCGCAGGTACCGCAGAGGACACAAGGGACTGCTCATCCGAGGACGAGAGCCCGGTAAGTGAACCTTCAACTACAGGTGAGACAGAAGAGACCCAAAAGTTGGACCAAACTCTGGCCCAACAAGAGAACCTCCTCTGTGAGCTGACACATTCAGCACTCCCTGACCACTGCCTACCACAGGTAGTGAAAGGTGTTGAGATCCAAGGATCCCACACCGAAGACGCTGTACTGTCCTCTGAGACAGGTAATTCGGCAATCAACCAAGCTTTCAATGAAACCTTGGTTCAAGGGCATCTGAGTCCAGAAAATGACAGTCATCCAAACGCTGACAGTCACTTGGACATCATTGTTGCAGATTACGAGGACCCCTCATCAGACAAGAAGGGGGCAAACTCACATTACCTACCACAGGTAGAGAAAGGTGTGGAGATCCAAGGACCCCACACCGAGGTTGCTGTACTGTCCCCTGGGACAGGTAAATCGGCTATCAGCCAAGCTTTCGATGAAACCTTGGTTCAGGGACATTTGTGTCTAGAACTAGTCAGAAATGACATAGTTTTTACAGACTCAAAGAGCCTCTCTTCAGTCGAGAGGTGGGAAGACACACACAACGACAGTGACCCGTCGCAGTCTGTACAATCAGACACACCTGCGACTGCGCCGACGGTTGTGACACACCTGAATTACACGGAAAGAGGTAAACGTAAGAAGATACGTTGGCCAAAACCTAAACGATTCCTGTGTACCGTCTTCTCTCAGCTGCGCGAACAGCTTAAACTAAACGGTGGCATCCTAACTTGTGCCCATGGACGGACGTCCTCACCTGTGCTCGTGGTCCCCCATGACCAAAGGGGGGTGATGTTAGGCCATGCCAAAGACAAAGATTTGAATGTACACCTCAGAAACACTTTTGCTTTCGCCCAGAAAAACCTGGAAAAATCCGCTGAAGGACGCAAGGCGTACTACGACCAGAAGGCCTCTCACAATGAACTCCAAGTGGGAGACAGAGTCTGGTACTATACGTTCGCCCCAGCAACCGGGAAAGGAGGGTCCGAGACCGGAACTCTCGCCCGCAAACTAATGCCCAGGTGGACTGGACCTCATCTGATAACAGACAAAGTGTCCTCAGTCGTCTACGAAATCAAAATCAGCAAAGGCCGCAAAGAGCCAATTGCTAAATGGGTACATCGAAATCAGATCAAACCTTACAAGGCGTTCAATGACTCCACAAAAGACAAAGATCTCACAAACTCACCGACTTCATGGGATAATAAGGTCGTCCAAACACAAGTTAGTAAATAAACTAATCAGGTTTAAACTACCATAATTTCCCACCCTATAAGTCACATTGTCCAATTTGAACTTAGAAACGCTAAGCCTAAACTCACAACAAAAAACTAACCTTAACAACTGTTTAAATCCACGAGATTTAATTTGACCTCGGTCATAAAGTTGAGACCTGTTTTTCTTGTGTGTTGCACTTTGGAATCTGACGACAAGAGTGTGTCGAAGCAGTGAAACGTTGTTTCCTTGTTGTTTAGTCATTACTGTTGTCATTAGTTGAGATATTGTTTGGTTCTGAACACTCCCAGCCAAAAAGGTTTTGTATTAACATTGGTTAATGAATGATATGGATTTAACTATGCCAACATGCAGTTCGTTTTGTTAAATCTCAATCGTCGAAGAGTCAATGTAGTTTAAAGCTACTCAAGGTACCATAAACTACACTGGTCTCACAATTTCTAAATTGAACCGATTCGATCGTTTCTATTCTAGATTGTCTATTCATTTTGATGAGTCTCGCCATAGACTTCAAAATTTATTAGGAATACCAAATCCTACGTCGTTCGTCTAAAAGACAACAGACATTTAGATCAAACTATATTTCATTTTTATTTTAGTTTAACCTAAACTAAGTAATGAATGGAGGAATAGTTTGGAATTAGAGGCCTTCGTTACAGAAGCCCTCCAAAATTTTATAGGTACAGATCCCTATATCTAATTTTACAGAATTGATCCACCCCTTAATTGGTAATTGTAGCTGATCTAAACCATGATAGCTTACATACCAGGTGCATATAGGTAGGGCCTAATGTAAAATCCCAATCATAAGCCCACCTAAAAAACCACATAATTGCATGACACATAGAACCAGAGTGGCACTGACTGGAAACCAACCAGCCAACAACCTTCGATGTGGGGACCTGCAGCTCCAACGCTTGGTCTTCAACCTCCATCCAAGGGTCGCCTCCTCTGCGTCAATCGAGGGATTCCCTCTACATGCTGATTATGAAAACAATTGTTGCTGATCAATCAACAAAACTAATCGTTGTGGAATTACCGCTGTGGATTATAAGACTTTGTTTTCCAAAGGATCACAGACTTTGTTTTCCAAGAGTTAACAGACTTTGTTTTCCAAGGGATTAAAAGCTTTTCGCAATGGGATTACCTCCGAACAGTATGGAATTTCCAAAAACTTTATGGGATTATAATTTTTGATTTTTCTTTTCCACTTGCTGGATTACTTCAAGATCAAAGACAGTTCAAGGTTTCCTTTCGTGTTGGACCCCATCCCCAAGGACTGGCGATGGCTTCCAAAAGGGGGGAGATGTAGTGGACCTACCCAGGGTCAAATTAAGGTTTTTGAACTGTCCAGTGATGACCTTTACTGACCTCTCAGTAAAGCAAGACATTTACTACAAAATCATTCATTTAGCTATAATCTGATAACATAGTCACCAATAAGAGACTATTTCTATCTTTGATTTTAAGCTGATGTGATCAAAAGAATAACTTTTGTCATTTTCATGATGTGTGCTTTTAAGCTGTGTTATTCTTTGAGAGTTAAACTGTGTTTCACTGCTGTGTTAAAGGGAAATATCGGGTCACAGAGACCCGACTGTTTTGTTTAGAAATAAGAAGACAGTTTAATCATGAACAAGGCTCCAGCTTTCTCTGTCTGTTCCCTAAACAAAGCTCTCTCTGCTCTGGCTGACCTTGGGCCTGATAAGGCAAGTCCACTCCTCTCTTTGTTCCTGCTTTTTAAGTTCTTACTGTGCGAGAACGCTTCGAGAGTTTGTTGGGAATTTCAAAGAGATGTGAACCTTTCCCAAGAGCTGGGTACGTTTTGGTCAAGAGCTAACGACCTGCGTCTTCAGCTAAGGACTGATAACAGGCTGTTATGAGTCCACCTCGAACGAGCGTTTGTTATTCCTTCCTGGAATAAATTATCTTGAGCCAAGAAACCACGACTGCCACGACTTTTGCCGATGAAAGCGAGTATCACCGACACCGACAAGGTAAACACGCGTGGAGTCCAGCTTGGACTTGCGGGACCGACGACTTGTCAGTCTAAAGTTGACCACAGCTCTTTACCAGAACCAAGGCGGACGTCTTAAGGTAAAGGAGCAGCTGTTTGCTTGCTGGAGGTGTGATGATATCTTAGCTGGACGCGTACTGAAGAGTGTCATCTGGTTTCATAAATGCAAGATAAACTTCCTCTCTTAACCTCCCAATTCTTCTTAAATCTTTCCTCCTATTTCTTTTCCCTCTCAACCTAAGCTGGAAACTATATTTTTAAGCTGAAATGCCCCTCAGACTAAATATGTGTAACATCTAGTATTTATGTCTGTTGTGTTAAATCAAGTGTGCTGACGTTTTAATTTGAAAGAAAGTGAAATCATGTCAATCAAGTGTAATGGTGTTAATTTAGTTGATTTATTTTAAATAAATGATAGTGTCTCTTTGACATATCAAACTAAGTTAACGTCTTTGTCACTTAATGGCTCTGTTTATTTATCCATCATAAAGATCACAGAAATATTGGGTAAACTGAAAAAGAACAGAATCCGTGAATTTACTATTCAATCTGAATAAGTAGATTAATTAAGGATAAAGAGGTCAGTATTAATATTGACCTCCTCATAATTCTTACACGCTGTACGCACGACAGCCGGAACTGTTTGGCGGCGACCAATCCAGCTGCTATATCCTTTGGAAATTTAAATAAACTGTTGTTTATCGGGGGGGGAGGATGTTGAGAATTTCTTTGGGATTTGTTATTTAGGATATTATAATTTAATATCAGTAACTATATTTTGTTGCTGTTCACCAGATGTTGAGAATTTGTTTGGGATTTGTTATTTAGGATATTATAATTTAATATCAGTAACTATATTGATGTTGAGAATTTGTTGCTGACTTGTTATTTAGGATATTATAATTTAATATCAGTAACTATATATTTGTTGCTGTTCGCTACATTGATTTGGTTGACGTTTGTAGTTGGTATCAGGCTGAAAGCGGACTACGTATCCCATGATGCTTTGTAACGGTTGAGCGGTAGCTAACTGCTGAGTCCGCCTCCTCTGCTTTCTGCTTGGTTTGTTGTTGTTGCCATAGCAACAACGTTTTCAGTTTTTCTGAGGATTCTGTTCGACCCTCAGCTATGTATCTGTACGTATGATTCGTTCATCACCTTTATTTCACTAAAGTTCACCTGAATATTCCGCCCAACTCTTTTTTTCGTCATTCGAAGTCAGTCAAAGAAAATATTCAACATCATCGTCATCCTCACAACTGACCTCAGCCACGAGTTTAGTCATCAGGCTTCTTGGGTACAGTCTTACTGCCTCTTGAATTTTCTTTCGGAGTTCTTCTAAATCTTTTTGGTTTTCAGCAGTCCAGAGCCAAGCTTTCTTGTTTTTCTGTTCGTCTTCTCCTTCCCTTTTCTTCAGGCAGGCATATAATAGTCTGACATATTTTTGATAATTAGGGACATGATCTCTCACATAGTTGTACAGTCCCAAGATTTTTTGCAAATCATTTTCTGACTCAGGAGGCTGAATCTGTTTGAGTTTTTCCTCTGTATCCTTCTGAGAGCACCAGATCAGCTGTTACTTGGAACCCCAGATAGTTTACTTGTAACTGCCCAAATTGACATTTCTTCTAGTTCAGCTTCAGCCCTGCTTCTATGACTCTCTGCATCCTTCGTTAAGTCTCTCCAAATGTTCTTCTTCTGTGTCATCTGCGATAAACACATAATCGATGTAAACTGTTGCACCTAAGTCTGGGGACCACACATTCAAAATTCACCTTTTACTGTTTTTTTACTCAACTTTGGGTATTTACTTCATAAAAAAACAGTCCAAAGGCCAAAAAAATGCACCCAGTGGTTTATTTACTCTAAGTAGATTTATTTTACTGTGATAATATAGGTTTCGTTTTTGAAATAAACTGGAAGTCAATCTCGCATGTTACGTCACAAGCGAGAGAGGACAACCCACCCCAACCTGAGTCCAGCCCCTCACCTAGCAACCCCATGTTAGGCTCAACCCACTTCTGTATTAAACACATGACTGTTGTTTTTCATGATTTCATCTCATCTTTTGTTTATATGTTATTAATTTCATGTGTACAGCACTTTGTTGCAGCTGTGGTTTTTTAAATGGCTTTATAAATAAAGTATAATTGTTATTTTTATGTTTTAGTTCAATTTTTAGTGTATTTGCGATCGCTCCCAACGCGCAGCCGGCAAAAATTAAACGAGCAGACCCCCGGCATAGGGACCGGCGGCAACGGGACCCTCTTCTGGCGCGATGGAGCGGAGCTTCAACTGTACAGCCTCGCAGCAGCCTGGCAGAAGCCTCGCAGCAGCGAGGACCTTCTCCTTACGGATTAATTTACGGGAGACACTTGGTGAACGTTGTGTGTGTCTTGACTGGAACAGCGATAACTCTCAAAATCTCCGCGTGCAACGAGCGGAGCTGGCGAAAACCGGAAGAGGAACAAGCTAACATTAGCATCGGATTCGGGTGGTCTAATGCTAAAAGGAGCAGCAAATTGCGGCGCGCTCAGACGGGTTTCGGTAAGTTATCTTAAGCTAACACTAACAGTAAGTCAAATGAGTAATAAAAAAAGAGCTAATTTTAAAACAACAACACATTACAGATACTGGCTGTTACAGAGGGCGTAAACAGATCTTTGAAGGGCGTGGACTTCAGAACTCAGTATCAGAAACCGGTCGTTCAAAACGAAAGTTAAAAATGGCAGAATTAAAAAGGGTATAATTAATTATCTAAGAATTATTTTGTGTATTAAAATGAATTAATATTGTCAAGATAGCACACAGACATAACATAAAAATTTTAAATACTTACATGTGGTCCCCTTTAAGCACATCCATTACGGCTGACTGAAACACATTTGGAGAGTTTTTGTATCCCTGTGGCAATTGCTACCAGACGTTGCTTTACCCATTGTGAATAAAAGCTGTTTTCCCTTGTGATCGCTTAGCTAGCCTAAGGGAGAAGAATTAATTTGCCAAATCGATGCAGGATTTGTACTTTTTCATTTGCAAAGTTTTTAAAGTGCTTTGTTGATTTGTTGATTGATCAGGGTAGCTTGGTTGGCTAAGTTCGTCTATTGAGGGTCTTAAAATTGATTACTGGTCTCCATCCCCCTCCAGCTGATTCGGGTTTCTTTACTGCTTGAATGGGACTGTTCATGATAGGATTAGCTTCTTCTCTGATAATCCCTAAAGCACTCAATTTCCTTACAATTTTGTTAATTTCTTCCACTGCTCCAGGGTTCAGAGGATATTCTCGTACATGTGGATGTACTCCTCCTTCGATGAGATGCACAAACTTATGACCGAGGTCCTCACAGTCAATTTTGAACCTGGTCACTGAGGCCAATTCAATGATTTGCTTCAACTTCTCTTTCCCAGCTGGGGAGAAGTCACTCTCATCTAATTTTTGCTCTATCACTTCAGGGATATTTACATGTTTATACCAGCCTTCAAATTCATATTTTTCATGATTGGGCCCTATTTTCACCAACCTTGATTTGAGCATGTCCATACGTCTATTTAGCGCACGGCAATCTTTCTTTGGCTTACTCAGTTATTCTAAGTCTCTTATCGTGATAGTTATAGGGTCCATTTACCCATACAATTCTGCGCCATATCCCAAAAGGCATTTTTCTATGGTTCTGTTAGCCAATTGAACCGTGAGGTGTCCCATTGTCTTTAGGATTTTGCGGGTCATAGACACCTCTGCCCTGGTGTCTATCAGGTAGGGTTCTCCATCCACTTTAGTGTAGATCTGATCCCCATCCCATTAGGTGTTTTCCAGGGTGACCCGCAATGTTTCAGCCATTACTTAGCTGGCCCTCTGCTTCCTTTCATGCAGGATTTGTGAAGGGCTTGCTTCTCATCAGGTGTGAGTTTGACATATTCTTCAGGGGGTATGAATTTTCCCCACTTCTGGGATGTTTAGGTTGATGCTGGAGTCTGAAATTTCTTAGGTTATTGGTCTCTATACTGTGGCTCTGATGGTCTCGGGGTTCACTCTTTATATTGTGGCTGCTGTGGAGCCTTGGGAGCTGCCTTTGGTGGTTTTACACTCTGCTTCATTTCTTTTTTCCTGTGCTCATCCCAGAACTGCTGTTGTAAATCATATGATCTTACTGCCTGATCTACAAAGTATCTGGGGAACTGAGGTTTCATGTAAAGGCATCTTGGCAAAAATGATTTCTCCTTTTTTCCCTTGTGTTACTATCCTTAACGCCTTTACGTATCTGGTGGGTGGAATCACCTCTTTGAGTTGATACCATACTGGTGTGAGGCATTGTCCTTGGTCCATGTGTACCTTGGCTCTTTGAATCTGAAAGTCTTCATTGTCCATGTCTTCTAGAACTAGCCTTTCATAGTAGCTTTGAGCCATTCATTCAACCTTTATTTATACAGGCTAGCCTCGTTGAGTCACGGGGACTCATTTACAAGAGGGACCTGTCTCACTCACACCAAACAACCATCCACTCTCACACTCACACCTAGGGTCAATTTAGAGTCACCAATCAGCCTAACAAGCATGTTTTTTGGTCTGTGGGAGGAAACCGGAGTACCCGGAGGAAACCCACGCATGCACGGGGAGAACATGCAAACTCCACCCAGAAAGGCCCCGGACCGGGATTTGAACCGGCAACCTTCTCGCTGAGAGGCAGCAGCTCTACCAGTTGTGCCACCGTGCTGCCCAACTCCCCTCTGCCTGTTGGGTTAGTAGTGGCATGACCCAGCCACAGCTTTTTAGCTGCATCACAGTCAGTAGAGTTAACAACCATGGGCCACATGTCTTTGATGTAATTGTCATTACTTTCTTCTGGTCTTTTCTCTCTTACCAAGATTTTCTTTTTTTTTGTACTCATGATAACTGTCAGTGTCTGAGCTGGGGATTTGGTGTTGGTCTGCTTGCCTAGGCTCTAGGGCTGACTGATGTATATAGGACGACTTATGTGTCTCAATCAGGGAACTGTTCTTCCTCCTCATCAGCTGATATCCCATTTTTGAGTTTATTTTCTGTTTCTTGAACATATTTGTAGGCAGTTTTCTTCATTCTTCTCAACATCACATTGTGTGCTATTCCCAGATAAGCTAATCTGAATTTACTGGTCATAGGTTAGCATGCTACTAAGGTCAGAAAGGAGGGCATCATTAAATGTTAGCCCATTCCCCTAAGGTGGCTTTGACAGTCAGTTCCACTGTTTCTTCCAACCTGTCTGCCCACACTGATGGGATGTCATAATGATTTTGACCAGCTTCAGGTATATACGTCCGACGTCCATCGCTTGCCTGTACCGGTCCCCAAGTCAGATCTCTAGCTTCTCTTTCTGACACTTTGTACACATTGAATACTTCCAGTCTTCTTTTGTCCTTTCCTTTGCCCCATTCTCATTGGCTTAAATATAGCACCGGATTGGCCAGCTATTGATTCTGAGCTGGTGCTACCCTCATCCTCTGTGTCATCTTTGTCTTGGTCTATATCTTTTCCTCCCTGAGAGCCTTCACTGTCACTCCATTCACTATCTTTGTTTAATGGTTCCCTTTTTGCCTATATTTTCCACAATAATCCCTCCTGTTGTTATCTTTTTCTTTTCTTTTTTCCCTTTGTCCTGTTCGGCATTGATGGCACTCAGAATTATTGTCTGAGTGTTGAGCTGATACCCAACAGATTTACTTTCACAAGCAGAGCATTTTGGCTGGTCTCAATGCTCCACTTGATGTATAAATAAAACTTCTATTAGAATTTGCTTTGGGTTTGTTTAAAGAGCAACTCCACACCCTGTGGATCGGTAACTCCTCCCCCGAAGCAGTTTGAAAATCTCCTCAAAATGGGCGTGTCGAGAGTCGAGCAGGGGAGGAGGTTGGGGGTTGTCCTGTGTTCACGCCCCCTCTAGTGGTAAACTCCCAC
This sequence comes from Garcialebias charrua, assembly GCA_038048925.1. Lineage (NCBI taxonomy): Eukaryota > Metazoa > Chordata > Actinopteri > Cyprinodontiformes > Rivulidae > Garcialebias > Garcialebias charrua. The sequence goes on from JBBPBX010028048.1 coordinate 34,561, forward strand.
CCCTCCCCAAGTTTAGATTTCAAAATGGCGGATAGTCGCGTCTTCAGTAAGTAAATACCTAAACTTTTACCAAAATAACAGTTGTAAAATGTTGTTGCGTGCATTTAATCACACACACACAGCTTATGCGTATGCTTCTGAACACAGAACACATTAAAAACCTGTGTTTAGCTGCATGGCATGCGGTGTACAGCTGTGTTTTTGTCGTTTGTCACTTTAATTTGCCACAGCTTATTACTTAACACATTACAAAAGTAACGTTTCATAATATTTTATTTTAAAATATTGATTTAATCTACCCTCGTTTTGTTTGACGTTTTGGCTTAATTTGGTTATGCAACCCAGAACACACGTTTTTTGAATTGACTATAAATGAGCACTAAACAGTGGTAAAATCTTTTATTTGGTTTCCAAAGATCCGTGTTTAGAAACATATAAGCTTGTATGATATTTGTTAGGACGTGCACACAGTGTTTGCTATGCGTCAGCTAATCAAAACTGAGCACAGCTGGTAAGATTGATGAGAAATAAAAAAAAATTATGCAAACCAAACAAATTGCAATGATTTAAACAATACTGTGTATCCCTTAAAATGTTTTAAAATGTCAAATGTTTTTTTCAGAGAACTGTGATGACTCAAGCACCCATGCAGCAGCCACGCAGAGTAATTGCAGCCAGGATTACTTTAACCAAGACGATCCCATGATGATGCAGAGTCTCGGCCAGAGCTGCTGCTTCTCCTGAGACCTGCATCCACGACAATGTTGGTACAGCTGAGACCCTGGTGTTTGTTTGTGGCTGGCAGGTGCAGCATCTTGAAGGTGGTTGGGACTGCTTTCTCTTCTGTCCATCCATACAGAGGAACTGGAGGTGGTGTCCCGTGTGACACGACACAGAACCTTTTTGTTGTTTTGAATTAACTTACTGTTAATAAAATGATTCATAAACAACTAGTTTTTGTAATAAATTTCTTTATTTATTTATTTGCCTCATGCATGAGGACAAATCTGGGACACGATGCAACGGTCGGTCGACTTCCCACTCACTCCATCCCGACCCTGGATATTTGCAGTCCTGAAAAGAGAAAAGATCAAAAGTTTAATCTGAGTAAATGTAACATTTTAATGGAGAAAGATCCATCCATCCATCCATCCATCTTCTTCCGCTTATCCGGGGTCGGGTCGCGGGGGTAGCAGCCTAAGTAGGGAGGCCCAGACTTCCCTCTCCCCAGCCACTTGGAGCAGTTCCTCCGGGGGAATCCCAAGGCGTTCCCAGGCCAGCCGAGAAACATAGTCCCTCCAGCGCGTCCTGGGTCTTCCTCTGGGTCTCCTCCCGGTGGGACGTGCCCGGAACACCTCACCAGGGAGGCGTCCAGGAGGCATCCTAACCAGATGCCCGAGCCACCTCAACTGGCTCCTCTCGATGTGGAGAAGCAGCGGCTCTACTCCGAGTCCCTCCCGGATGACTGAGCTTCTCACCCTATCTCTAAGGGAGAGTCCAGCCACCCTGCGGAGAAAACTCATTTCAGCCGCTTGTATCCGAGATCTTGTTCTTTCGGTCATAACCCAAAGCTCATGACCATAGATGAGGGTGGGAACGTAGATCGATCGGTAAATTGAGAGCTTTGCCTTTTGACTCAGCTCTCTCTTCACCACGACAGACCGGTACAGCGCCCGCTTCACTGCGGACGCTGCACCTATCCGCCTATCGATCTCACGCTCCAGTTTTCCCTCATTCGTGAACAAGATCCCGAGATACTTAAACTCCTCCACTTGGGGCAGGACCTCCTCCCCGACCCGGAGAGGGCATGCTACCCTTTTCCGGCTCAAGACCATGGCCTCGGATTTGGAGGAACTGATCCTCATCCCGGCCGCATCACACTCGGCTGCAAACCGCTCCAGTGAAAGTTGTAAATCACGAACTGATGAAGCCAGTAGGACCACATCATCTGCAAAAAACAGAGAAGCGATTCTAAGGTCACCAAAACGGATCCTCTCAACACCTTGGCTGCGCCTAGAAATTCTGTCCATAAAAGTTATGAACAGAATCGGTGACAAAGGGCAACCTTGGCGGAGTCCAACTCTCACCGGAAACGAGCCTGACTTACTGCCGGCAATGCGGACCAAGCTCTGACACCGGTCGTACAGGGACCTAACAGCCCTTATCAAAGGGCCTGGTACCCCATACTCCCGGAGTACCCCCCACAGAACCCCCCGAGGGACGCGGTCGAATGCCTTCTCCAAGTCCACAAAGCACATGTAAACTGGTTGGGCAAACTCCCACGCAC
>JBBPBX010028049.1:0-36847 GCA_038048925.1 Garcialebias charrua
CGTGAAGATCCACAACTTCTCCTCCTCCACCATAACCCTCAGCACTGGCTCTCCTCAGGGATGTGTGCTGAGCCCCCTTCTGTTCACTCTGCTCACATATGATTGTACAGCCACACTTCCAGGCTGTCATATTGTTAAGTTTGCAGATGATACAGCGGTGGTGGGATGCATCACAAACAATGATGAGTCCAGCTACAGACAGGAGGTGGAACACCTGGAGAGCTGGTGCAAAGAGAATAATCTTCACATGAATGTGAAGAAGACAAAGGAGATGATTGTGGACTTCAGAAGGAACAAACACACCCATGCCCCACTGATAATAGGTGGGTCTGCAGTGGAAGTGGTCTCCAGCTACAAATACTTGGGTGTACACATGAATGATAACCTCAGCTGGAGCAACAACACCACCAGCCTGATCAAGAAAGGTCATCAGAGACTCTACTTCCTCAGACGGCTGAGACGAGCCGGTCTGAGCAGCCCAGTTCTCACCTCGTTCTACAGGTGTGCAGTGGAGAGCATCGTGTGCTCCAGCATCAACGTGTGGCATGGAGGCTGCACAGTTGAAGAAAGAAAAGCTCTGCAGAGAGTGGTGAAGGCTGCACAGAAGTCTGTTGGAGTCAGTCTCCCCACCATCACAGACATTTACACCTCTAGATGCAGGAAAAGAGCCACCTGTATCATGAAAGACCTCACTCATCCAGCACACTCACTCTTTGCCCCACTCCCCTCAGGACGGAGGTTGAGGAGCATCAAGTGTAGAACCACTAGACTGAGGAACAGCTTCTACCCTGAGGCTGTTAGACTCATGAATAAATAAAAATAAAATTAAAATAAACACTGCAAAATATCACATCATGGTGATGCTGATATGTTTTCTTGTTGCTGTGTTCATCTGTGACCATCTGTGACCATCTGCTCATACAAACTCATGTTCGTGCTGCTGTTTATTCCCACTATATTAGGCTTAGTGTATTACTAGTTGATGTTTTTCTTAGTTAGTTCTCGATGTTATTACTGTTTTTCTCTTTCATTTGTTGTTGGATGTAACTGGGACCTCGTGTACATAATCTCGTTTTCATCTCATGTACCACATGCGGTGCAAATGACAATAAAGACTCTCTGACTCTGACTCTCTGACTCTGACTCTTATTTACTTTTACTTAAGTAAACACAATATAATGGTACATCTACTTTTACTAGAGTACATTTTTGTCTGTTTATTTGTACTTTTACTTATAAACAGTGTTTGAGTACTTTCTCCACCACTGGTCTCCAGCTACAAGTACTTGGGTGTGCACTTGAATTATAGCCTCAGCTGGACCAACAACACAACCAGCCTGATCAACAAAGTTCATCAGAGACTCTACTACCTCAGGCGGCTGAGACGAGCTGGTCTGAGTAGCCCAGTCCTCATCTCCTTCTACAGGTGTGCAGTGGAGAGCATCCTGTGCTCCAGCATCAATGTGTGAGCACAGGATGCTCTCCATCGCACACCTGTAGAAGGAGGTGAGGACTGAGCTTCCCAGACCAGCTCTTCTCAGCCGTCTGAGGAAGTAGAGTCTCTGATTACCTTTTTTTGATCAGGGCGGTGGTGTTGTCTGTCTTCACCTCCTTCTACACGTGTGCCGTTGAGAGCATCCTGTGCTCCGGCATCAACGTGTGGCATGGAGGCTGCACAGCTGCAGAAAGAAAAGCTCTGCAGAGAGTGGTGAAGGCTGCACAGAAGATGTTGGAGTCAGTCTCCCCACCATCACAGACATTTACACCTCCAGATGCAGGAAGAGAGCCACCTGTATCATGAAAGACCCCACTCACCCAGCACACAAACTCTTTGCCCCACTCCCCTCAGGAAGGAGGTTGAGGAGCATCAAATGTAGAACCACTAGACTGAGGAACAGCTTCTACCCTGAGGCTGTTAGACTCATGAATAAATAAACAATTAGAAAACAGTAATTACTGCAAAACATCACAACATGCTGATCTGTTTTTTTGTTTCTGTGTTCATTTGTGACCATCTGCTCATACAGACTCATGTCCGTGCTGCTGTTTGTAATTATGTTTTCCTATTATATTAGGGCTTAGTGTATTTCTAGTTGATGTTTTTCTTAGTTATATCCTACATGTTATTGCTGTTTTTCTCTCACATTTTGTTGTTGGATGTAACTGGGACCTTGTGTACATAATCTTGTTTCATCACATGTACCACATGCGGTGCAAATGACAATAAAGATGATTAGACTCTGATTAAAGTTGTACACCTCTTGGACTAGCTGAAAACATGTAAAAATATGTGGCAGGATGTCCCTACGGACATTGAACGCACCACATGAGTGCGGGATGTGATTGGGTCCAAGGCTGGCTTCCGGTATAAAAAGGGCCAGGCTTCAGTGGTTGACTTCACGTCATCCGCCTTCCGGTTCAGACCCTGGCGTCTGCTGGCTGGGTCGCGCCAGCGTAACTGAATGTGCGCTTTAAGGTCGCCGTGATCTACTGTTCCACGACCAAATGTACAAGCCTCCTGCTTCCCTCTACTGTTGAGGTGGAGCTCGTGGTGAGTAAAGCGCTAGTTCGTCTTTCTGTTTTATGTTCAGCTTTTAATTCTAATCTTTGTTTATTAGCTGCTGCTGTTTGTCCTTCACCGTTTTGTTCACCTGCTGTTCGAGCTGTCCACTGGCTGTCGTCTTGCTGTCCTGGCTGCTGATTTGATGCCCACTGTTCTGGTCAGCTTAAGGCTGGCTGCATCACCCGTCCTGTCTGGCTGATCGGGGCCGACTGGGGTTCAGCCCGGACTGGGGTTCAGCCCGGACTAATCGTCTTGGTGCCGGCGTGGATGGTGTCTGCTGCAGCGCAACGGTTCTCCCAGGACGAACTCTTTGGACAGCTGTGGCTTGATTAATTGGACATCTCCCAGGCGGTGGTATTAATTCTGCCGTGGTGTACTACTGTCTTTATCGAATTGCACTTTCATTGTTGCCAGGAGTTATTACTGCCTTTTTAACTGTGTATTTTAAATTTAGGATTTTTTATTAAACAAATTGTGCAATTTATTGGTGTTTGTGTGAAGTGTCTCCTGCCTCATCTTCTGCAACGGGTCTAAAGTGCCTAAAGGGTAACTTTTAATAAAGTTTTTAACCAAATTCATTTTTTTAAATAGATTATTTTTTTTAAACTAAAAGTTGCCTAAAGTATTTTTTTACCCATACCCGTTCGGCTACAAATATAAAAAAGTTACAAAACAATTCTAAGTTTTCACCAATTGCACGTCACTTATACAGTATTCTGATACCTACTTGACACTGCAGACTACGTGATGGTGTAACGACACTGCAACGTGATGATGTAATGACGCTGTTCGTCTGTCTGCTCACTGCTTTGAGGTTAAAAAAAGAAAAATATGAGCATATTTTGCACAGAAATGACATTGAAAACATTAAAACCTCTACCACCGCATGTGGTACATGTGATGAAACGAGATTATTTACACCGGGTCCCAGTAACATCCAACAACAAAAAAATGTAAGAGAAGAACAGTAGTAACATCTAAGATATGATCTAAGAAAAACATCAGCTAAAAATACACTAAGCACCAATGTACCGTAATAGAAAAACATCAATACAAGCAGCAGCACGAGCATGAGTCCGTATGAGCAGATGGTCACAAATGAACAGCAACAGGAAAACAGATCAGCATGATGTGATATTTTGCAGTGATTATTCTTATCATGTATTATTCATGAGTCTAACAGCCTCAGGGTAGCAGCTGTTCCTCAAGTGGTTCAACATTTGATGCTCAACCTACTTCCTGAGGGGAACAGGGCAAAGATTGTGTATGCGCTGGATGAGTGTGGTCCTTCATGATGCAGGTGGCCCTCTTCTTGCATCTGGAGGTGTAGATGTCTGTGATGGTGGGGAGACTGACTCCAACAGACCTCTGTGCAGCCTTCACCACTCTCTGCAGAGCTTTTTTTCTGCAGCTGTGCAGCCTCCATGCCACACGTTGATGCTGGAGCACAGGATGCTCTCCACTGCACACCTGTAGAAGGAGGTGAGGACTGAGCTTCCCAGACCAGATCTTCTCAGCCGTCTGAGGAAGTAGAGTCTCTGATGACCCGATCATGGGCGATGGTGTTGTCAGTCCTCACCTCCTTCTACATGTGTGCAATGGAGAGCATCCTGTGCTCCAGCATCAACGTGTGGCATGGAGGCTGCACAGCTGCAGAAAGAAAGGCTCTGCAGAGAGTGGTGAAGGCTGCACAGAAGATGTTGGAGTCAGTCTCCCCACCATCACAGACATCTACACCTCCAGATGCAGGGAGAGGGCCACCTGCATCATGAAAGACCCCACTCACCCAGCACACACAGTCTTTGCCCCGCTCCTCTCAGGACGGAGGTTAAGGAGCATGAAATGTAGAACCATTAGACAGAGGAACAGCTTCTACCCTGAGGCTGTTAGACTCATGAATAAATAAATAATAAGAATAAATACTGCAAAATATCACATCATGTTGATGCTGATCTGTTTTCTTGTTGTTGTGTGTTCATTTGTGACCATCTGCTCATACAGACTCAGGTTCGTGCTGCTGTTTATAATGATGTTTTTCTATTACATTAGTGATTAGTGTATTTCTAGTTGATGTTTTTCTTAGTTATATCCTAGATATTATTACTGTTTTTCTCTTACATTTTGTTGTTGGATGTAACTGGGACCATGTGTACATAATCTCGTTTCATCACATGTACCACATGTGGTGCAAATGACAATATTCTGACTGTGATTCTGATAAAAGTTGCAGGACTAGCTGAAAACATGTAAAAATATGAAAAAGTTACAAAACAATTCTCAGTTTTCACCAAATGCACGTCACTTCTATTTTCATCTTACCTGCATCACTGCAGTTTGACCGTGATGACGTAACGACGCTCTTTGGGGAAGGGTAGGGGCTGTCTGCTCACTCCGCTTTGAGGTGAAAAATGAAACATAAGAGCAAATTTAGCACAAAAATCACGGTGAAAACATTAAAACCTCTCTTTATGTTACAATACAGCGTTCACAGCTTGTCACGCTGCAGTGGTCAAGTTAAATGTTAACGCTTCTTCTTCTTTCGGCTTTTCCCTTTTCAGGGGTCGCCACAGCGAGTCATCCTCCTCCACCTCACTCTGTCCTCTGAATCCTCTGTCCTCACTCCAACTACCTTCATGTCCTCGCTAACTGCATCCATATATCTCCTCTTTGTCTTTTTCCTGCAGCTTCATGTCTAACATCCTTCTACTAATATACCCACTGTCCCTCCTCTGGACATGTCCAAACCATTGTCCCTCCTCTGGACATGTCCAAACCACTGTCCCTCCTCTGGACATGTCCAAACCACTGTCTCTCTGACTGTCCACCTGCTGAGTGTCTCTCTGACTGTCCTCCTGCCGAGTGTCTCTCTGACTGTCCACCTGCTGAATGTCTCTCTGACTGTCCACCTGCTGAGTGTCTCTCTGACTGTCCTCCTGCTGAGTGTCTCTCTGACTGTCCTCCTGCTGAGTATCTCTCTGACTGTTCACCTGCTGAATGTCTCTCTGACTGTCCACCTGCTGAATGTCTCTCTAACTGTCCACCTGCTGAGTGTCTCTCTGACTGTCCACCTACTGAATGTCTCTCTGACTGTCCTCCTGCTGAATGTCTCTCTGACTGTCCACCTGCTGAGTGTCTCTCTGACTGTCCACCTGCTGAATGTCTCTCTGACTGTCCTCCTGCTGAGTGTCTCTCTGACTGTCTACCTGCTGAATGTCTCTCTGACTGTCCACCTGCTGAGTGTCTCTCTGACTGTCCTCCTGCCGAGTGTCTCTCTGACTGTCTACCTGCTGAATGTCTCTCTGACCGTCTACCTGCTGAATGTCTCTCTGACTGTCCACCTGTTGAGTGTCTCTCTGACTGTCTACCTGCTGAGTGTCTCTCTGACTGTCCACCTGCTGAGTGTCTCTCTAACTGTCCACCTGCTGAATGTCTCTCTGACTGTTCACCTGCTGAATGTCTCTCTGACTGTCCTCCTGCTGAGTGTCTCTTTGACTGTCTACCTGCTGAATGTCTCTCTGACTGTCCACCTGCTGAGTGTCTCTCTGACTGTCCTCCTGCTGAGTGTCTCTCTGACTGTCTACCTGCTGAATGTCTCTCTGACTGTCTACCTGCTGAATGTCTCTCTGACTGTCCAGATGGACATAGACATGTAAATATAACATGTTCAACTGAAATTGTGTGTTTGTGTGTGTGACTGTTTTATGGTTTTTAAGGACAGTGTTTTATCAGGACTGTAATGAACTGCCATCTGATTGATTGTCTGATTGTTTATAGCGTATGACTAGCCTGGCCCTCGCCATACCTGCACAGCTCCGCTCAATTCTATTTCCCTTCACTGCTGGGTCTGGGATTTGTCCCATAGACAACGATTCCTCCGGTCGATTTTTGACCGGACCAATCAGAGAACAGAAGGCGGATTGGCAGATTAACAGACCAATCAGAGAACAGAAGGCGGAGTTTTGAACGACGTCGACTGACGTCGTCAGTTAAAATGGCTGCCACCACGAAGGAATTTTCCAGAAAACAAGGTAAAAAACTATTATTTCTTTCCTGAGAAAAACTATATTTCTTAGCTGACGTTTTATCAGAAGTGTTTCTGAGCTTAACAGTTCCTAAATCAATTCACGAAATGGTCAAATCTGCTGGATTTAAATAGTTTCGGTTTCACATTTTCCAAACAGCCTCAGGGTGCGCTACGAAAATAAATGATAAAAAATCGAATTTTATCTCAAATGTTTCATCAAGGCCAACAGTCAGTAAATTAGAGCCATATAATTACACACTGGTAGCAGAAAAAATATCCACCAAGTGGTTTCTGAGCTTTTTATCTGAATAGCCTGGACCTTGCCAGGCTAAGCTAACAAAACTACGCCTTCTGTTCTCTGATTGGTCCGGTCAAAAATAGACCGGAGAAATCGTTTTCAATGGGAGGAATGCCAGACCCTAGTACGAAGCAAAGTGAAGGACAGGGTTTGGTTTTAACCAGGCTAGCGTATGACTGTCCTAACAAACAACTGTCCATAAAAAAACCACAATACACTCCCATACACACACAATTGAACAATAAGGTTGATGAATCCACACGTAGCAAGTATATCTGTTTAGGAACACAAGAACTAAAATGTACCTTGGTACTCGTGTTTAATGGAAGTTGATCGCTCTTCTGGCTACCTGCGATCTCCTGACTCTGGACGTGTTCACGTCATCTGGAACAGATCATTTATACTTATATTTAGAGGAAATTCTACATTTTGATGATAGCTGCTGTCACATGTAAACCAATAAACATTACATGATTGTTTTTGGCCAAAGTATCCATCTCACATAAAGGAAAGATGGATGGACATAGTATTTACAAAACTCCTCTCATGATGGGTGGACTAAGATGAAATTAAAATTAGCTGAATGAAAGAAAACTATAAATTTAAAAACTGTGACTAATAATATTGAAGTCATACATAACAATCCCTGCATTATTTATAAAATTGATATCTATGTCATATACATACACACAAATATACATATATACATGTATATAAGCATATCATATATGCATATTCATATACAGTGTATATACATATATGCATATACATGTATACTGTATATGCATATACATATACTGTACAGATAGACATATACATGTAAATATAACATGTTCAACTGAAATTGTGTGCGTTTGTGTGTGTGACTGTTTTGTGGTTTTTATGGACATTGTCATATGCTATAAACAGACAAGCAGATTACAGTTCATTACTGTCCTGACAAAACACTGTCCTTAGAAACCACAAAACAGTCACACACACAAACACACACACAATTTCAGTTTATCATGTTTTTAAGAAAGCAAGATGTTTGATGGATAGATGGATGATATTTGATGGATGGATACATGGATGGATGGATGGATGTTTGATGGATGGATGGATGGATGCATGCATGGATGGATAAAAGGTGGACATCAGTCAGTAAAGACTCCATCTGTCTGCGTTCAGCAAGGCTGGATGTTTGATGGATGGATGGATGTATGGATGGATGTTTGATAGATGGATGTATGTATGGATGGATAAAGCGTGGACCTCAGTCAGTAAAGAATCCATCTGTCTGGTTTCAAGAAGGCCGGATGTTTGATAGATGGATGGATAGATAGATGGATGGATGTTTGATAGATGAATGATGGATGGATGTTTGATGGATGGATGGATGTTTGATGGATGGATGGATAAAGTGTGGACCTCAGTCAATAAAGAATCCATATGTCTGGGTTCAGGAAGGCAGGATGTTTGATGATGGATGGATGATGTTTGATGGATGGATGCATGGATGGATGGATGGATGTGTGGATGTTTGATGGATGGATGGATGGATGAATGGATGGATAAAGCATGGACCTCAGTCAGTAAAGAATCCATCTGTCTGGGTTCAGCAAGGCAGGATGTTTGATGGATGGATGGATGTTTGATGGATGGATAGATGTTTGATGGATGGATGGATGGATGTTTGATGGATGTTTGAGATGTTTGATGGATAGATGGATGGATGGATGTTTGATGCATGGATGTATGGATGGATGGATGTTTGATGGATGGATGGATGGATGGATAAAGTGTGGACCTCAGTCAGTAAATCCATCTGTCTGGGTTCAGGAAGGTAGGATGTTTGATGGATAGATGTATGGATGTTTGATGGATGGATGATGGATGTATGGATGTTTGATAGATGGATGTTTGATGGATGGATGGATGTTTGATAGATGGATGGATAAAGCGTGGACCTCAGTCAGTAAAGAATCCATATGTCTGGGTTAAGGAAGGCAGGATGTTTGATGGATGATGGATGTTTGATGGATAGATGTTTGATAGATGGATGGATGCATGGATGGTTGGATAAAGCGTGGACCTCAGTCAGTAAAGAATCCATCTGTCTGGGTTCAGCAAGGCAGGATGTTTGATGGATGGATGTTTGATGATGGATAGATGGATGTTTGATGGATGGATGGGTGGATGTATGGATAAAGCGTGGACCTCAGTCAGTAAAGAATCCATCTGTCTGGTTCAGGAAGGCAGGATGTTTGATGGATGGATGGATGTATGGATGTTTTATGGATGGATGGATGCATGGATGGATGGATAAAGCGTGGACCTCAGTCAGTAAAGAATCCATATGTCTGTTTTCAAGAAGGCAGGATGTTTGATGGATGGATGGATGATGTTTGATAGATGGATGCATGGATGGATGGATGGATGGATGGATGGATGGATGCATGGATGGATGGATAAAGCGTGGACCTCAGTCAGTAAAGAATCTATCCGTCTGGGTTCAGCAAGGCTGGATGTTTGATGGATGGATGGATGTTTGATAGATGGATGGATGGATGTATGTATGGATGGATAAAGCATGAACCTCAGTCAGTAAAGAATCCATCTGTCTGGGTTCAGGAAGACAGGATGTTTGATAGATGGATGGATAGATGGATGGATGTTTGATGGATGGATGATGGATGGATGTTTGATGGATGGATGTTTGATGGATGATGTGTGGATGTTTGGATGGATGTTTGATGGATGATGTGTGGATGTTTGATGGATGGATGGATAAAGCGTGGACATCAGTCAGTAAAGAATCCATCTGTCTGGGTTCAGTAAGGCAGGATGTTTGATGGATGGATAGATGGATGTTTGATGGATGGATGGATGGATGGATGTTTGATGGATGGATGGATGGATAAAGCGTGGACCTCAGTCAGTAAAGAATCCATCTGTCTAGGTTCAGGAAGCCAGGATGTTTGATGGATGGATGATGGATGGATGTTTGATGGATGGATGGATGGATGTTTGATGGATGGATGGATGGATGTTTGATAGATGGATGGATAAAGCGTGGACCTCAGTCAGTAAAGAATCCATATGTCTGGGTTAAGGAAGGCAGGATGTTTGATGGATGATGGATGTTTGATGGATAGATGTTTGATAGATGGATGGATGCATGGATGGTTGGATAAAGCGTGGACCTCAGTCAGTAAAGAATCCATCTGTCTGGGTTCAGCAAGGCAGGATGTTTGATGGATGGATGTTTGATGATGGATAGATGGATGTTTGATGGATGGATGGGTGGATGTATGGATAAAGCGTGGACCTCAGTCAGTAAAGAATCCATCTGTCTGGTTCAGGAAGGCAGGATGTTTGATGGATGGATGGATGTATGGATGTTTTATGGATGGATGGATGCATGGATGGATGGATAAAGCGTGGACCTCAGTCAGTAAAGAATCCATATGTCTGTTTTCAAGAAGGCAGGATGTTTGATGGATGGATGGATGATGTTTGATAGATGGATGCATGGATGGATGGATGGATGGATGGATGGATGCATGGATGGATGGATAAAGCGTGGACCTCAGTCAGTAAAGAATCTATCCGTCTGGGTTCAGCAAGGCTGGATGTTTGATGGATGGATGGATGTTTGATAGATGGATGGATGGATGTATGTATGGATGGATAAAGCATGAACCTCAGTCAGTAAAGAATCCATCTGTCTGGGTTCAGGAAGACAGGATGTTTGATAGATGGATGGATAGATGGATGGATGTTTGATGGATGGATGATGGATGGATGTTTGATGGATGGATGTTTGATGGATGATGTGTGGATGTTTGGATGGATGTTTGATGGATGATGTGTGGATGTTTGATGGATGGATGGATAAAGCGTGGACATCAGTCAGTAAAGAATCCATCTGTCTGGGTTCAGTAAGGCAGGATGTTTGATGGATGGATAGATGGATGTTTGATGGATGGATGGATGGATGGATGTTTGATGGATGGATGGATGGATAAAGCGTGGACCTCAGTCAGTAAAGAATCCATCTGTCTAGGTTCAGGAAGCCAGGATGTTTGATGGATGGATGATGGATGGATGTTTGATGGATGGATGGATGGATGTTTGATGGATGGATGGATGGATGTTTGATAGATGGATGTATGTATGGATGGATAAAGCGTGGACCTCAGTCAGTAAAGAATCCATCTGTCTGGTTTCAAGAAGGCCGGATGTTTGATAGATGGATGGATAGATAGATGGATGGATGTTTGATGGATGAATGATGGATGGATGTTTGATGGATGGATGGATGGATGGATGGATGTTTGATGGATGGATGGATAAAGTGTGGACCTCAGTCAGTAAAGAATCCATATGTCTGGGTTCAGGAAGGCAGGATGTTTGATGATGGATGGATGATGTTTGATGGATGGATGGATGGATGGATGTGTGGATGTTTGATGGATGGATGGATGTATGGATGGATAAAGCGTGGACCTCAGTCAGTAAATAATCCATCTGTCTGGGTTCAGTAAGGCAGGATGTTTGATGGATGGATGGATGTTTGATGGATGGATATATGTTTGATGGATGGATGGATGTTTGATGGATGGATGGATGGATGTTTGATGGATGGATGGATGTTTGATAGATGGATGGATGGATAAAGCTTGGACCTCAGTCAGTAAAGAATCCATATGTCTGGGTTTAGGAAGGTAGGATGTTTGATGGATGATGGATGGATGGATGTTTGATGGATGGATGTTTGATGGATGGATGAATGCATGGATGGATGGATAAAGCGTGGACCTCAGTCAGTAAAGAATCCATATGTCTGGGTTCAGGAAGGCAGGATGTTTGATGATGGATGGATGATGTTTGATGGATGGATGGATGGATGGATGTGTGGATGTTTGATGGATGGATGGATGTATGGATGGATAAAGCGTGGACCTCAGTCAGTAAATAATCCATCTGTCTGGGTTCAGTAAGGCAGGATGTTTGATGGATGGATGGATGTTTGATGGATGGATATATGTTTGATGGATGGATGGATGTTTGATGGATGGATGGATGGATGTTTGATGGATGGATGGATGTTTGATAGATGGATGGATGGATAAAGCTTGGACCTCAGTCAGTAAAGAATCCATATGTCTGGGTTTAGGAAGGTAGGATGTTTGATGGATGATGGATGGATGGATGTTTGATGGATGGATGTTTGATGGATGGATGAATGCATGGATGGATGGATAAAGCGTGGACCTCAGTCAGTAAAGAATCCATATGTCTGGGTTCAGGAAGGCAGGATGTTTGATGATGGATGGATGATGTTTGATGGATGGATGGATGGATGGATGTGTGGATGTTTGATGGATGGATGGATGTATGGATGGATAAAGCGTGGACCTCAGTCAGTAAATAATCCATCTGTCTGGGTTCAGTAAGGCAGGATGTTTGATGGATGGATGGATGTTTGATGGATGGATATATGTTTGATGGATGGATGGATGTTTGATGGATGGATGGATGGATGTTTGATGGATGGATGGATGTTTGATAGATGGATGGATGGATAAAGCTTGGACCTCAGTCAGTAAAGAATCCATATGTCTGGGTTTAGGAAGGTAGGATGTTTGATGGATGATGGATGGATGGATGTTTGATGGATGGATGTTTGATGGATGGATGAATGCATGGATGGATGGATAAAGCGTGGACCTCAGTCAGTAAAGAATCCATCTGTCTGTTTTCAGGAAGGCGGGATGTTTGACTCACCAAATACCAAATGACCTCTTGGACTAGCTGAAAACCTGTACATGTAAAAATATGAAAAAGTTAAAAAACAATTCTCAAGTTTATACAATACACTTATACAGTATTCTGTATTATTCAGTATTCAGTATTCCAACAACAGTATTCTTATACCTACATAAAACTGCAGTCAACGTGATGACGTAACGAGGCTGCAACGTGATGACGTGATGACGTAACGACGCAGTTCGTCCGTCTGCTCACTGCTCAGAGGTAAAAAAAAAAAAAAAGAGCAGATTTACCACAAAAATGACGTTGGAAACATTAAAACCCCTCTACCCTATTAACGCATGTTAAATTACAGCGTTAGTCACGCTGTTATTGTGACGTGACACGTTCACGGTAGTGACGCTAACGCGACGTGCGTTTAATTTTGTCTTCGTCGCGTTAAGACTCTAAATAACCACTAAAAACATCCACAAGTGATGCATATATAGTATCGCTGATTTATATAAATGTCTATAAAAGTTTTCAACAGCGTTGAAAGGTTGTCACGCTTCTGAAGTGAAGTTACGTTACATGCTAACGCTAGCCGCAGCTAGTTTGAGCTGCGTCTTTCTTCACGCACTCAAAACTCATGCACAGATACTTCCTAATTTATCTAAATGTTGATAAAGTTTTCTACAGTCTTCACAGTTTGTGACGCTGCGGTTAAAGTCACGTTACTACTGGATTAGGTTAACATTTCCTTGAGATGATGTCATCAAAAGCAACAAAAAATTTTTTTAATTCTTACCTGAATGAAGTCAATACACTCTGACACTCTGTCCACCTACCGCTGCAAAATTTTATTTAAATCGCTCTCCAAAAATAATCTCCGCTCACCTACATGCACTCAACACACGACGCCATAACTCTGCACGTGTAAGCTCAAGGGGCTTTAACTTTTAAAAACTCGGTCACCTGAGGCCCCGCCCTGAGCCCCCGCCCACTACAGGGTCTCCACATCACGAGAGGAGGGGCGGCGTTGGAGTTTCGCGCGGTCTCCACATCACGAGAGGAGGGGCGTTGCAGTTTGGCGCCATGTGTGTCAGTGAGCCACACACACGGCTTCAATAAATGCAACCGATACACAAAAACATACACACCACACACAAATACCCTGGGAGGTGCGTAGCCAGCCAATTTTATAAATGTAAATAACTTTTTATTAAAACAATTTTAAGTGTTAAAGCACACTCCAACTCATCCAGGCAGCCTATTAGCCACAAGTTACGCTGATATTGATGAGAAAAAACAATGTTTACATATTAATATATTTGGATACAATCTGTGTTTTATCCAGACATTGGCAAAGGCTGGCTAATACCAAATGTCCCGATAATGTCGGTACGTAGTCTGGCGCATAGGCGGGCCAATACGCTTGCACCAACACACACACACACACACACACACACACACACACACACATACATACATGTGTGTGTATATAAGGTGCTGTTTTGTATGATTGAGGGTTGTCATTGTGTTAGAAAGAGCAAATGTCACAATAAATTGGACATTAAACATAATCCAAGTTGAAGACTTATATAATTTTCAGTTCCCTTTTTGTCATCTGCATTTGGTAGCAGGCCAAATTGACAAAGACCATGCAGAATAAAGTAGTATTTAAATTCCACAGCAGCGGAATCTATATGGTATCTGTAAGTAGGTCTAAGAAAAACAAATATCGGTATTGGTTATCGGCCAAATAGGTTTTAACATAATGGCATATCGGATATCGATCAAAAGTCTAATATTGTGCTAAGTCTAACAATGACGGTTAGGTCCAAAATGCAGCAAAATAGATGAAAATCATGACACTACCCATGTTTCACTTCAAATCACATAATTTTCAAAAAAAAAAAAAAGTTTCAATTCAAACTATGAAATAAATTTACATTTATTTTACCATCCAAAAAAATAAAATAATTTAAACTTACACACGCTTTTTGCATGTTAAAATGCTGTTTGTTGCACTTCAAACAAACATAAACAATATTTTTAACATGCTTCTCTATGAAACTGCTGTGGACGCTGCTGCTCTTTTAAGAGGTGGAGCAGTACTGGAAAGTTTTTATCATCCAACCACTAACAAAATAAAGTACAGGTAGTCCTCGACTTATGACAGCATCGACTTACAACGTTTCGGGGTTACGTCAAGCATCTCATAATTTTTTTAATTATTATTATTTAGAAAAATTGTATTTTGAAAGCCGAGTTCAGACTTCCTTCAGGTTTTGACGGCGCAGAAGCAGTAGCTTGACAGCGGAAAAACACAGAAAGACCCGCTCTGGACGGAGCTTCACGGCAGAATCAGCAAAGCAATGAACAGTACAGGTGGAGATTAAACGCTCTGGACAGAGGTTGATGGCGGTTTTACAACTAGGCCACCATACAGCAAGCTACAGTAGTTAGCCAGCTAGCTTCCGTTATGTGAATGGAACCTGCTAGGTAGGTGGGAGATGATTCAACTTGCTCCTTCGTCTTTAAAAACTGTGTTAGGATAGGCTAAGTGCTTGGTGACTGTACAGTACTGTACATTTATTTTTTATTTTATTATTATTTTTAATACGTTTTATATGTTCCGACTTACATCGAAATTCGAGTTACGACGGAGCGTAGGAACGGAACTCTGTCGTAAGTCGAGGACTACCTGTATATATATGCTGATTGTCATTGTCTTTTCATACAGTTGAGGAAACGTCAAGTCGAGTCCTATAATTTGGTATAAATTTGTCTTTTTACACCGAGATTTGTCTCGAGATTATTGAAATGAAAAATGGAAAACCCAATTCTAGTGATAGATTTGATTTTAGTTGTGCTCCATTATTTAAACAGAAAAAAAATCTTTATAAATCCTTAACTATTTTCTTTAAGAAGTCGTTTCAGCAGTGAAATATCATACATTTATTATTTCGGCTGAGCTTTTTGGAAGTCCACCACAAGTTATTTTGTTCTGAGGGTTAAATTTGAAGAGCAAAAAAAAAAAAAAAAATTGGTTTTCTTCTTATTCCTTGTCCTTCTTCCTTTTACATCTGAAAAGCAGGAGCGGGGTATCAGGAGGGCTCTTTTAAGCACAAGCAGCCCTTGTGTTCTGCCACCGTCAGCACCGGTGGCTCGAAGGAAAAGTTACATAACCGAAGACACGGGGTATTCAGTGTCTGAGGAAGAGGAGGCTCAGCAACATGACTGGAGCGCTCAGCCTATTAATAAATCAATATCAATATTCAGCTTCATAAGATGCCTAGCAGCAGAACACAAATTGGTTCTCTTATGGGACAGAAAGCTAACCTTTTGCATCGTTCAGCACTGTAAATACTACTACTGTAGAGCATTTGTAATGAGCATCAGTGTATAAAATCTCCACGCTTCTCTAATTTTTTCCAAACCATTTGAATATTAATGATTCACATGCTATAAATAGGGACGGAAGGCCTGGTTCATATTTCTTCCCCCGGCTGTTTTAAATCAAGGGAAGTGAAGAAAACACGGGTTCTGTTTAAGTCATGAATTTCAAGGATGTTTATCTGCTTCTTAGAATTTGAGTTAGAGGCTGCAGGTCCTCGTACTTTTCAAAAAACTCCAGCTCTGCGTTCGCAACAGAAAAGTCATTCCTGACCCTATCGCGAAGAAAACTTCAGCACTCAGTTCAAGTGTTGCTGTAACAAGAAAAAAAATAAAAAACAAACAATGAAGACAACCAGGTTCCATATGGAGAGCTGCAGTTTGCTCGGTCTTTGAGCAGCAGTGCTATTCTCAAAGAGTGAGTGCTGCCTGCTGCCTGCAAATGAAAGTTGGGTTGTTTATTTATTTGCTTGTCAGTTTGTTTGTTTGTTTGTTTGGAAAGTTTCTTTGCAAATGCTAGCTGCAGTTGGAAGAAAAGTTAGACGCTTTTGCAAAACGTTTGCATGCACAAAATTAAAACTATAGTATTACACAAAACCTTAAAGATCCACTGACGTGATTTTTCTACTATTCATCAAATTGCTCAAAATATATATATATTATCATTTAAATATGTTAATTTTTGCAAACAAAATGATAAATCACTTTAATTTTGCTTTAAAAGTGATTTTGAACTTCAAGCCGTGTTTAATCATGGGAAATCCGTTTACACCTGAACGCACCATCTGTGATGTAATGTGCAGAGTGAGAGGCAGAGGGCTCCAGTCTCTTCAATAGCAGACATTTTAAAACCTGACTAATTTAGCAATCTAGGTGAAGATTTAAGCTATTTGTCTTCATTTTGGGAAGCAGAAAATAGTTTGGGTGATGGAACAAGAAACAGCAGGATCTAATTTAGATCTGATGCCGTATCAGACTTACTTTTATGTGAGCTGCTCATACCGTGACAAGCCAAGAGCTCTGCCTCAACTCTGCACATGACATCACAGATGGTGCGTTCGGGTGTAAACGGATTTCCCATGATTAAACACAGCTTGAAGTTCAAAATCACTTTTAAAGCAAAATTAAAGTGATTTATCATTTTGTTTGCAAAAACTAACATATTTAAATGATAATATATATATATTTTGAGCAATTTGATGAATAGTAGAAAAATCACGTCAGTGGATCTTAACAACCATTGTAAAAAACAAAGGAAAACCTGTTCAAGTGTGTTTATTACCCCAAGGGGCAATTTGTTTCACAATCAGTAGACACACACACACACACACACAAAAATCCATAAAAGACGTTAAAACGTTAAAATACCCGTACAGAAATCATCACTGTTTGTTGAGAAGCCTGATTGCTACAGGGATAAATGAGTTTTTCAGTCTGTTTGTCCTATCTGGGCAGCAGATATCTGTGTCCAGATGAGGCAACATGAACGCACCATGGAGTGGATGATCAAGATCTGCCAGAATCAGCCTGGCCTTGTTCACTGACCTCACCTTGTAAAGGAAGGTCACCTGAACTAGGAAGAAACATAAGTCTGAGGTTCCAATCGAGCTATAAGGATCTCCTGGAGTTGGGGGAGGGGTTATTTCTTAGTTCACTATGAAATAAATTGTTTTTTTTTTTTGCTCACCTCATGTGAGCTTAAGGGTTATAATGTGTACGGCGCTCTCCTCTGATTTTGCTTTTTATCTTTTTATACAGAGCCATTGTCTTAAGAGGCCGTGAACAACAGCTTGTTATTTAGGTCTGTTTAATATTGATCTCATGTCTTCTACTGAAAATCTAGAGTACCGTTTTGTTTTTAATATAGAAACATGTTTTTTTTTTTACCACGCAGCCCACAGTATGTACAAAACCTGCCAACTTTAGATGTTTCACTTTAAAGGTTCAGTCTGCAGTTTCTGTAGAACAGCAGCACTTAGAAAAAAATTCAACAAGCAAAGCATTCTGATCCCTCCCCCTCAGAGCCATATATGGCTCTGCCCCCTTGTGGTCTGTTGAAATTTGAATTCAAGCTCTGTTTTTATTGGCTGATTCAAATTCAAGCTCGGTTTTTATTGGCTGGTTACAAACTTTGTTTTTATTGGCTGGAAAATGGCGGGTCACTTTTTCTTTTTAGAAATGCTTATTTACCACCTGGAGAAGCAAGGGGACAATATTTTTTTTAGTTTTTTCAGAGATTACCTCTCTAACATCAATCTAGTGACAGAGTGAAGAAATATGTTAAAAATATACTGTTTGAAAAGTTATAGACTACATTACAATCTTACATACCCCAGCTTTAATAGTAGACTCTCTGTCCTCTCCATCCTGATTGGTTTTTCAGTTCCAGCTTTAGAAATGGTTTCAGGACCAGTGACAATCCAAGAAGAAAGAAATGGCCCTTGTGGAAAGGTTGAAGCAGCATGCCATATGTGGCTTTATCAAACGGCTATTCACATCTCTGACATTGCAAGGACAGCTGGTGGGTGGCTTGCTGGCTTGGCACACAGAGTCTGAGTACACTAGGATCAATAGGCAGAACAAAGACAAAGTTAAGCTGCCTCTGCTGGAACATGATTGAAATGATTTCTCTTTCTCTCCCCATTACTCTGTTCTTGACACAGATATATCAGGGGAGCCACATTTTTCCTCACTTTCCATCCATTACCGCTGAAGGGTGAGTATAGCTGGTAAAATCTTAAATTATGTAGAGTGGCATGATTCCACATATTTATGGAATCACTGAACAGACAAATAAAAGTGACTTAAAAAACTAAATAAAATAAAATAAAGTATATATATATACACAGTATATATATTTCTCTTTTCATGTTCACAAACCATTATGAAGAAGCCTAATTTCATGTAAAATGTAAAGGCAGATGTTAAGTCTCCATCTGCAGATGTTTTGTCTTGTCTCTATCTTATTGGGGGGGGGGGGGGTCACCTAAAGTGCAAACTGTTGGCATTACAAGCCTCAAACATCCTGTTGCAAGAGTAATATTCATGTATCACAGCGACACTGTCCATAAATAAAAGATGCCATTCACAGTCTGTTCCTGAAAAATAATGTATTTTGGAGAATGGGGTGACACAAAGCTTTATCCTCGTTTTTTTGTACTTGTGAGGAGAGATGCTGTGCGTTTCAAGTTGGTTCCTGGATTGCACAAAAACTTCTGACAGGGAAAACAAAAATAACATACCTGGAAAAAGTTTCAAAGATTGCCGCCTGCTCCGGGAGAAACTGACTGCGAGGGATGAAAATGAGCAACATGTATGCAAAGTGAATGCAGAGCTTGAGTAAGGCGGAAGGTATGACTGTGAAAGACTTGTTGCACATAATCGTCCAAATAAATGTCAGTGATTATGTTTTGCATCTAAAGCAGCTGATGGCATTTCGGGAGCTTGTTACACCCTTATACTTGAGACCATTTTAACACCAAGAAAAATTTCTACATTCTTCTAAAGCATTAAGTATTTATTATTCTTTTGAGCTCCTTGAGATTTGTTTTCCTCCTTCAGATACAGTGACACCTGCAGCACCAAACGTGTCATCAAGACAGGGAAAATATTAATGGAAAAGTCACAGAGATGTGCTCCGTGGTGGATTAAATGTCATGCAATGGCAGCCTTTCTGAAGAGTTGACACGTGTCAAAGGCAGGAAACAGAACTGCATCGTGACATGTCCACTCACCTCACATAGTTCTGCCAGCGCATGCTCAAATATTTAAATAAATAGTTTTTGATATGCCGCAGCTGGCATCAGGTAAATGCTTTGTTCAGTTTAGGAGCAAAGTTTCTTTCTGGTGACGAGGAACAAATAATTTAGAAAATGCACAGCTGGTCAGTGCCATTTCTTATCCAAGGTTCCTTAGTAAAAGCAGAAAAAAAGTTTTAAAACATCCATTTTGGACCTGTAGTTGGAGTTTAAACAACTAACAGTTTAATTTTTGATATTTTTCAAGCAAGACTATAAACCTATAATCTTTCAAAGTACAATGCTGGACCCTACACTATACATTTTTTAACAAGTAATCAGTGTAAGACAAACGGTGTAAATGTTACAATTTTTATTATTTCCTTTTGTTTATTTTTGTATATATGTATTTCTTTCTATCTATTTATTCATTTTGCAAAATAAAAACGTTAAATCATGTCATCTGATTTTCGTTTTTTGCTTAGTACTTTCATACAAAGCTATTGTTGTGGTTCAGCAGTGATAAAGTGTTGAAAGCAGGCACATTAGTATGAAGGATGTTGACGAATCTAGATCTCGGATTTTAACAAAAACCCAAAAGACAATGGATAAATAAAATAATTGGGGAAACAATAAATAAACAAGAACCTAAATACTGTATACTGTAAACAGAAACATGATTTTAACTGAGCGCCACACAACAAACTGACATTGCGGAAATGAAAACCAGGACGTTTTACACCGAGAGAGCAAATGAACATGAACAACATGTGTGGCAGAAATTGAGAACAGGTGTGTGGTGAGAGCAGAAAACACAACTTAAGAAATAAAGTGTGTTGTCATCATTCCCATACAATGATGAAATTAGTTATCTGCATTTAACCCATCACATGTGAGATACACCCAGGTGGAGCAGCAGGCAGATATGCAAGTACCCAGGGAGCAGATACCAATTAGATGTCTTGCTCATCATCATGACATGTGGGCATGGCGTGGAATTGAACCTGCAACTTTCTGGTCCCAAGTTTGCTGCCCTACCTTTACACCATCTCGGCCTCAATTGTGAAAGAAACACAAAATCCAAAACCGAACAGAATACCCTACAACCTCACAAATCCACAACTGATTTATTGTCCCTAAAGGTAAATGCATTAATTAAGCCTTAGTAATATTGTAGTTCTTACGTAAACACAACTCCATCAACACTATTTGTCATGCAGACTACGCAAAAAAACAGGTTTATTATGCATTTTCCATAGAAGAGCATTTCATGTTTGTAAAGCTGCTTTGTCCAGCCATGGTCACATTCATATAGAAAACACTACAACTGAACATTTATAAGTTTGTGCTCCAAAAAAAGTTGAAACTTGTGACTGTTTATGTAAGGCTTGAGGGCAAAGTCAAAACTTTTCAGGCTTAAAAATGGCCCGGGCAGCAAGAAAAACAACAAGAAAAAAAAAAAGTAAGGATCCAAAAGTTGCAGAGCTCTGATTTTTTTATTATTTTTTTATACATACTTTTTCAAAAACATGGTTCTTAGCTTCACAGCAGAAATACATGGTTTCCACTATTCTTAACCACCACCAAAACACAGAGTCCACCCTGTTTTAAACCACCCAGCTTTTAAAACATTAGCCTGTACCATTTCTAATTAAGAGGGGTGGAGCAAACATTTACATTTTCTATTTGAAAATAACACACACTTAACTAAATTAAATCTCTAGAGAAAACAAACATTTTAAAACAGTAATTTAAAAATAATTTAATTTAAACAATTTTAACTAATTAACTAAAAGATGGTAAATACATTTTAGTATACAAAGCATAATAAGGATAACTGATAAATTGGCGTTATAAACAAAATTCACTTGCGTCGATATTGAGGCGGCATCGGTCTTGAACGTTTATTTTCTTTAATCATGTCATGGTGGAAGGAGTATCGGTGCAAGCATATTCCTAAATAGGAAGACAACTTAGGAAAGGGTTAAGCTAAACATCAACCTAAGTCCAACCAGAATCCAAAACATCTCCCCTAAACCAGTGTGGCTTTTCCCAATGAGGCTGATTGAAAACACCAGTTCCTTGTCAGCACTGCTCATGGCAACACATGACTGGGTGACCTCAAAGAGAAGGAGAGAATGATCAGGAAAAACAAAATATTAAAGTTAAATTAATTTGATCAAATAAAAAAATACATTTATGCATTAAGTTAATTTAGATCATAGAAACTACATACAGCACCTGTTAGTGAGCAGGGACATCCCTCACAGTTTATTTAGTACATTTTCGTGTATTTTTGCATTTGTTAGCATGAATTTCTAAAAGTTCCCCAATCAAACTGCATGTTCCCACTTTTATAACTGCTTATTTTATGATTGATAAATGTTTTTAAAAGCTTGTAATATTAGTTTTTGTGCAATATTTTACGATTCCTCAAGTGTTTGGAAACATTCATCAAAAGCTAGAAGTAAAATGAAAAATGCGTACTTGTAAATTTAGTTAAAACAGTGAGTAAGACCCAGCTGAGGTTTCATTCAGTAAAAGTAGTTACGAATGTAGTTTTCTCATTTAGAACAAACATGGATTTCTACAAGGCTGAATGAGTGAGAAATGTTCATCTTTGGGGCCGAGATGGTGTAGGGGCAGGGCAGCTGACTTGGGACCCGGTCGTTGCACATCTTGTGGTGTCTCTGAGCAGGACACCCCATCCCCAGTTGCTCACTGGGCACCTCCAAAGGCCATGTGCTGTTCTGCCTGGTAGTGTATGGGTTAAATGCAGAGAGCCAATTTCACCAATGTATGGAAACATACAATGATGACAATACATACACATTTTTATTACTATTATATAATTGTTGTTGCCATAAATTGTATACACTGCAGTGAATGTCCCATGAAATGGTTTGCATGAATTGGGTCACAAAAATCAGAGCTTTCCTATGATATATTGCTTGAGCACCTTCTGGCAAATTTCTTCTGCATTAGTTACAAAGCGGTGTTGTTAATCCAAGAAAAGGAGAAAAGAAATGCACAAGTGATGGTGGCACAAAGTCCTAGTTAGAAAACAAACAAAGACACACACTCAAAGAGGCAGACATGAGCAGATACAATGCAAGGGCTGACAATGGGCACACACACAGAAAAACAAGACAAAGAGACATGCTATAGTGGAGAGAAAACAAAAATAAGAAAACAGAAGCCTTAATCACAAAAGGCTGCCATGAAACAATGGCTCCCTGATGGAAGGTGGTAACGGTAAACATGAACATCCCAGTTTGGCAGACCTGAAGGAAGGGACTGCAGAAAAAGACAAAGACATCTGGGAAGAGAAACAGAACAGAAGGGATGAGAGAAAGGCAGCCCCTGCTAAAGAGACCCTCATGACAAGCGGTGCCACCTTGTTAAACCTGTCCCCAGGAGTTATGGGCAGATGCTCTGCATTGCTATGACAATGGCTGAACTGCTAGCAGCTAGGAGCGTCACGCTCCCTTCAACAACTATTGACCTCAAGGTTGTGACTCACTTTCAAGCCATTGCCAGTTCCAACTGACCACACACACGATGGGCTTGTTGCACCATATGTTCTACTGCAGACTAGTCATATTAATGAAGCACCTCCTTGCTGATACAGCCTTCACAAGTTTATGCTACTTTAATCATATGTACACTATGTGGGTATCATGTAAAGTGGCTAGAGATTTATGATCACCATTTACATCTTTAGAGCTTTGAAAATATGCTCCCCCAGGCTGTGTAAATTGTCATTAAGGATATGAAAGCGTAACCCATTAATTTGCGTTTATTCACCGTTTTATATTTAGACGACCAACTGCTGGCAAGCATCAAAGCACACTCAGCACAAGCCAAGAGTCAAAAGGAAGTAAGTAGGGTACGTGAGAGACAGACAGATGAGAGACCAGCAGTCCTCTGAGGATTAGCTCATTTATATTACTTTGATCTGTGAGATCTTAATTGCCGGGCAGCGCTGATGGATTCTTCATGAAGATTCAGCAACACCACGGCGAAGGAGGGTGGTTGTGCTCTTCCTGCCCCTGGCTTATCATCGCCTGCCCCTAAAGGCAAAGGTGGAGAGATATGTTTTTTTTTTGAAAATGTCTGTGTATGTATTTGTCTTAGCAATTGTCTCAGCAAAAAATCTCACGAGTAACTGCACAGATTTTGAATACAACTCTTAGAAAGTAACTTTTCATGTCACTCCCATCCAACATGACTTTCACAGCTAAGCAACCATTACAAACGCAAGCATAGCTATGTCAATTTTACAGATATATAGCACAAGGTCTAAGCTAGATTAGTTTTTAAAATTTTGCCATCAGACATTGGAGTGAACTGTTTGTTCATCAATAAAATATCTCTTGAACCACTGAACACATTTTAAGGGTGCATTCACACCAGCCCTGTTTAGTCCGCTTTAATTGAACTCTGGTCCGTTTGCCTAGAAAGTCTGGTTTGTTTGGGAGGTATGAATGTGCAATCGAACTCTGATGCGGACCAAAAGAGCGAACTCTGGTCCGCCTAAATACCTAGGTCTCGGTTCAGTTGAAGTGAACTCTGGTGCGGTTCGAATACAGTGTGAATGCAAGCAAACCTGAGACCACTCCAAAAGCAGGAAGTGGACAACAACGCAGGGCGTTCAACTTCTGTGTAAGCTGGTGAAGATTCTCAGTCGTCCAGGACATGATAAAATCAAAAAAGGCGTTCAATACAGAACAACTGGACTTTATTTGTAGCAAACAAGACGTTTCGCTTCTCATCCGAGGAGCTTTATCAATTAGTGAGGAGACAGTGAGAGGGCGAAGTTATAACAGGATAAGCCATAGACACGCACCAACATATGTAAATTGGAAACTAACACCCCCACATACTTGGGATAACACGTACCTGTGACCCATTCAAAGTTCAGTGTGTGAAAACAGAGCTTACAGAAAACACACACACATCCTACTGTATGTAAATTGACAAGTCACACTTCACACATTGATAGCAGGGACTGTCAAAGTCTTTGGTAGTCTAATTCACAAACAAGGCTCCTCTGTTCTCATCAGGTGTGAGACGCCTGGGAACCAAACCCAAGGCCACACCATAAGTTTTAGAAAGTTGAAATCTTAGACCTCCTCCTCTGTTTAACGATGGTTTCTCCAACCCATCCTCATTCCGGACATGTTGGGTTTCTCTCTTTTTACATAAATTGCCTCCTTCACACCTCTCTCAAACCACCTGTGCTCTCGGTCCAAAATATGTACATTCTGGTCCTCAAAAGAGTGTCCCTTGTCTGTGAGATGGAGGTGAACAGCTGAGTTTTGTCCAGAGGAGGAGGCTCTCCTGTGTTGGTACATTCTTCTGTGGATGGGCTGTTTGGTTTCTCCAATGTATAGGTCTGGACAGTCCTCGCTGCACCGGACTGCATAAACTACACCACTCTGTTTGTGTGTTGGTGTTTTGTCCTTAGGGTGCACCAGCCTCTGTCTGAGAGTGTAAATACAACCAAAACAAATGTGCACTTCTCATACCTCATATACGGAGCTGTCTCAGCCACCTTGTGTATAAAAAAATAAACATTCTTCATGGTCGTCTGCCTCATATTCTGCTCATGCTGAGTCCATGGTTAGAAAATGTTTGTTTGGCACATGTGCAGACAAAACAGAAATCCTAAAACCACTCAAATTTGATGCCACTCCATTTTTGGTTTTATTTCAAAAAGTAAGTTGAGCTCAGTGTCTTCTTCAGATGTTTTTGTGTTGTTTCCTTTAGTAGTTTTTTGGTGCAGCGCCACGACAGGCGAGGGGCGGAACAGGTTGGCTCGAATGACTCAGTGCAGAGTGAATGTGAACTGCACCTGCAGAAATGTAAACAAATGTTCTGAATATTGGTCCCTAATCGAATCGAGTTTACCAAATTATCAGGTGTGAAAACAACCTAAAAATCAACCAGTGTTTATTTTTATTTGATTACATTTTGGGGTCAAACCAATTCAAGATGGCTGCCACAACTAATCAACCTTTGTCAACACAAAAATTGCTATAATTTATTGAAAATTGCAGATGTTGAGGTAAACTTTATGCAGTGGTAGCTGAGAGTCCTCCTCCACACATTCTCAGAGCATTAAGACATCTTGCATGGTGACTCTGGCAGCCATTTTTAATCTTAAAATTGTTATGAAAGGCTGTAGGCTTTTCATTATGTACGTCTTGGTCTTCTGCAAGTTTGATTTTCACAATTACTTCAATTTTTTGTATCCTATTTTAGATCTCCTGTAATTAAGACGTTAGGCATTTTATAGCTCAATGTACCCCACAAGCCATTCCTCTGACTTTAATTCAAATTCTAATGACTAAACACTAAATATGTGTTAAAATTTGGCATTATGTTCCACTTGGTTAGCAACAGTGGCAACAATTCACTTCAGGTGAAATCATTTAGAGAACAGACAATTACCACGTTTATTACACATTCATGAATCAACTAAGGGCCTCGTCTACTCATGGAATGACCAACTTAACAACTGTTCACCTGAAGGCATGTCGGTAAGAGCAAGTTAAGTAATTTATGACATATTCACCTCAACATATCAATAAAGCGGAAAGCAATATAAATAGACTGCTCCTTCAGCTTTCAAGCAGCCTCTCCCTGCAGACTCAGACTGTGCAAAAGCAATAACTAATTCTGCTGGGATGTTTGTGTGGATATTAGAAAATACCAGAAAGTACAAGGGCTCCACAACAGTGAGCCCTCACATTTAGGCCTTTATCAGCCTGGTGTGGCTGTCCTTTAGAAATAAGTGGAAACATTTAGAAAGTATTAGCCTGGTGTCTACGTAAAGATTGATAAACCTTAGAGCCACTAAGATGCATTTAACACAGAATGGGACAATTTCAATAACCTATATATGACATTTGGAATAAGATATATATATACTTTTTTTTACTGATATTATACCAACATTTATTTGCCTGATAAAGCAACGGTATAATTAAGCTGCAAATATACAGTACGCTTTAGCACGAGGGTAAGTAATAACTGAAAGTTATGCACCATAACTCATGTTCCCTGAAGGAAGGGAACGAGGTGCAACATAAATAATTTGGGAAATTGCGCTCCGCGTGGTTACCTGAAGGAATACAATCACGCCTTTAACGGCAGGGGCCTCAGCGTCGTGCCAGAGGCCCCGCCCTCTGGGTATTTAAGCCGCTGACGCCCATCCATCGATCTCCAAAATGCACTTCACCGAGCTTTCAGCATTGAAAGGGCCAAGTATGTTGCACCTTGTTCCCTTCCTTCAGGGAACATGAGTTATGGTGCATAACTTTCAGTTCTCTTATCAGTCATGTCACTCTGTGCAACATAAAATCTATGGGAACGTAATTAAAGGGGACCACATGTAAGTATTTAAAAATTTTATGTTATGTCTGTGTGCTATCTTGACAATATTAATTCATTTTAATACACAAAATAATTCTTAGATAATTAATTATACCCTTTTTAATTCTGCCAGTTTTAACTTTCGTTTTGAACGACCGGTTTCTGATAGAAGTTCTGAAGTCCACGCCCTTCAACGATCTGTTTACGCCCTCTGCACAGCCAGTATCTGTAATGTGTTGTTGTTTTAAAATTAGCTCGTTTTTTATTACTCATTTGACTTACTGTTAGTGTTAGCTTAAGATAACTTACCGAAACCCGTCTGAGCGCGCCGCAGTTTGCTGCTCCTTTTAGCATGAGACCACCCGAATCCGAAGCTAATGTTAGCTTGTTCCTCTTCCGGTTTTCGCCAGCTCCGCTCGTTGCACGCGGAGACTTTGAGAGTTATCGCTGTTCCAGTCAAGACACACAAAGTTCACCAAGTGTCTCCCGTAAATTAATCGGTAAAGAGAAGGTCCTCGCTGTTGCGAGGCTTCTGCCAGGCTGCTGCGAGGCTGCACAGTTGAAGCTCCGCTCCATCGCGCCAGAAGAGGGGCTCGTTGACGCCGGTCCCTACGTCGGGGGTCTGCTCGTTTAATTTTTGCCGGCTGCGCGTTTGGAGCGATCGCAAATACACTAAAAATTGAACTAAAACATAAAAATAACAATTATACTTTATTTATAAAGCCATTTAAAAAACCACAGCTGCAACAAAGTGCTGTACACATGAAATTAATAACATATAAACAAAAGATGAGATGAAATCATGAAAAACAACAGTCATGTGTTTAATACAGAAATGGGTTGAGCCTAACCAGGGGTTGCTAGGTGAGGGGCTGGACTCATGTTGGGGTGGGTTGTCCTCGCGCCTGTGACGTCACAAGCGCGATTGACTTCCAGTTTATTTCAAAAACGAGCCGTTTTTATCACAGTAAAATAAATCTACTTAGAGTAAATAAACCACTGGGTGCATTTTTTTGGCCTTTGGACTGTTTTTTTATGAAGTAAATACCCAAAGTTGAGTAAAAAAACATTAAAAAGTGAATTTTGAATGTGTGGTCCCCTTTAATAAATATTTTGTGAAAGCTGAAATGTGGAGTTTTTTAAACAAAAGACTCAAAGAATTAAAATTTTAAAAATGTCATTGTGTGAATTCTTCTGACACATTCACTCTGTTGTGATCCATTTTTCTTCCGTACGTTTTTTAGCCTCTTTCTCTTTCCACAATTTTTGTGCTATTTCAACAAATCATAAATCAAAACGTTCAGCTCTTTCAGGACAATCCTGCTATGACTTTTGGTGCAACTTTAGCTTTTTGAAATATTTAGCCTTTTCTGTCATTTCTTTCCTCATAGAAAATGAATTGAGCTCATTTTACATCCTTCAGATCTTTAGATCTGTTTACAACCTTTTACTGCTCCTTTCACATTTTGTTCTGCTTCAGCTTCTTTCAGCTTCCTTCAGCAAATTTAAACTTGTTTCAGCTATTTTCAGCTGTTTTTTCAACTGTTTTTTGCTCCTTTAAGATTATTTCTGCTAAATACATTGTGTGCTTCTTCTAACTTCTTTCTGCTAATTTCAGCTTGTTACACTACTTGCAGCTCATTTCAGCAAGATTCAGTTTGTACTGCTATTTCAGCTACTCTTTAGCTGTTTTTATTCTAATTTAAACTTTTTCAGCTAATTCCACATTTTTTGCACTAATTTCAAAAATGTTCAGCCTAATTCAGCATTCAGCAAATTGTGCTCTCTCCACTTCCTTCTGGTAATTTCAGCTTTTTTCCCGCCTTTTCAGCTACTTTTCAGCTGTTTTTTTTTTCTTGGCCAATTCATTCCCCCCCGATAATTTAATTTTTTTGTGATGGTTTCTGCTTCTTTCAACCTAATTGGGCAAATGTGTTTTTTCTGCTTTCTTATGCTAATTTAAGCTTGTTCTACTTCGGCTAACTTTTTTGTATTTTTAGCTAATTTCAAATATTTTCAGATCAATTCAAGTTTTTCATGGTAATTTTTGCTACTTTTAACCAAATAACTTCTAGGTCACCCTTTTGAAAGAGGCTTTGATCTCAATGTTTTTTTAAAATCTGGGTAAATAAAGGTTTAATAAAAATAAAATTATTTATGGTAATTTAAGCTTATTATGCTCATTTCAGTTTTTTTGTGTGGCCAGTTTAAGCTTTATCTGATATTTCTGCTACTATAACTGTGTTATGCTAATTTTAGCTTTTTTCAGCTTATTCTGTCTTTTTGGAGCTCATTTCAGCTCTTTCCACTTCCTTCTGGTAGTTTAAGCCTCATATCTTTTCAGCTAATTTTCAGCCTTTTTTTAGCTAATTTCCTAATTTTTGTGCTAATTTCTGCTCATTTAAACCTAATTCAGCAAACTTGTGTTCTTTCTGCTTTCTTATGCTAATTTTAGTCTTGTTCTTCCATTTCAGCTACATTTCAGCATGTTTTTAGCTAATTTCAGCTGTTTTTCAGCAAGTTCTTCAGCAATAATCATTCACACTGCATTTCCACAGTAAATGCAATTTCTCTAGTTTAAATTTTTTTTTTTCACGCTGACTTAGCTCTAAAAGTCTGACTAGTTTTTTGATCAAACAAATATAAAAACTGTACAGTATTTCTAAGCAGTCTGCATTTTCCCGTCAGGAACACAGAGTGTCAGAGACTTAAAGGGACTTCGAGGATGAATTATTTTGGAGCTTTTGAGCTGCACAAAGTGCAGATTAATCTGATGGGCCCCACAGCTTGCTGAAGGCTCCCACTTCAGTGGATGCACCTGATTGGTGGTCAAGGCCTCTTTTTCCATTTGGGTTTGTTATGCATCAAACTACATTATTAGAGTTTTGAATCAAGCTTTGGCTGTTAAGGTATAAAGTGAATTATTAGCACTGATCGAGGGTTTTTCATCTCTGCCTTGCTTTGTTCTTGTAGCTCACCGTTTCTTGGTTTCTCTCTTTGTTCTTGTTCTCTTCTCTGCTTTTATCCTTTGACTCTTTCATGGACTCCCACGAACCACACCATGTTTTTTTTCCTCCCCTTGTTTCACTTTTCATTTTGCGTTTCATCATACATTGTGGAACTGCTGCCTCTCCCAACATTTCAAATCCTGACAATGATTGCCTGA
The DNA here is from genome assembly GCA_038048925.1 of Garcialebias charrua. Taxonomy (NCBI): domain Eukaryota; kingdom Metazoa; phylum Chordata; class Actinopteri; order Cyprinodontiformes; family Rivulidae; genus Garcialebias; species Garcialebias charrua. The sequence continues at coordinate 30,304 of JBBPBX010028049.1, forward strand.
AAACTTTCATCCAAACCACCAACTTCCCACCAACGTGCACGAACCCCGTCCCTCCAAACCCTCCGCCCTCCTTCCCGTTCTGTAACCAAATCCCCTCCATCTCCACCATTGCTCACTGCTCCAGTCCTGATCCTCGAGAAGGCCGAGATGGAAGACGTCGGCAACAAGACTCTGAAGATAACGGACTTTGGCCTTGCTCGGGAGTGGCACCGCACCACCAAGATGAGCGCAGCTGGGACGTACGCCTGGATGGCTCCAGAGGTTATCCGCTCGTCCACATTCTCCAAGGGTAGCGACGTGTGGAGGTGGGCAGGGATGGGAGGTTGAACAGGAAACAACGTGCACATGACCTGTCCACAGATTGCACCCCCACTCCCCCCGACTGAATACTTACGTTTAAATGCAATAATAACCAACAAGAACTGGTTCTAGATCAGGGTAGAACTGGGCACAACTCATTCTTATTGGTTTCAGAAATCCAGAGGATGACCAATAAATTAGACTATCCAACAATAACCTGCAGAACAAATATTTCACATGTTTGATGTTATGACAATAAGTTTCTGATCAAGCATTCATGAGCATGTTGCAAAACATTTGCTGAGATTAAACGAGTCTGATGAGCATTCAGCCTGTTTCGTATGGTCCCACTCAGTGATTCATCAGATCTCCAGATGTGTAAAGAATTTTCTCTGTGGAAGATATCACAGAACATCTCAGCCAGGGTGGACTTCATCAGCATGGAAGCTTCTTTTAAAATGACCAAGTCAAAGTGATCTACCTACCATAAGTCCTCGTTTACATGAGGAAAAACCTCTGGAAATGTCAAGTGTTTTTTCAATGTTTATTGGGGGTAGTAAACAAAATATAATAATAATAATAATGCATTTTATTTGTTAGCTCCTTTCAAGACACCCAAGGACACTTCACAACATTAAAAACAAAATAAAACAATACAAAATGGCTATAAAAGCACTAAACTAAGAAGAAAATAACAAAAAAATTAAAGTGAGAAGGCTAACTTGAACAGATGAGTCTTGAATTGTGATTTGAAGGTCTGAAGGGAGTCAATGTTACAGATGTCTGGGGAAGTGTGTTCCAGAGTTGAGGAGCAGAGTGTGAAAAGGCTGTGTCCAAAATATAAGCAGGTTTACATGAAAACGCTGTAGTTTCCATGTCAGTCGAGTTGCTAGATAAGAAATTATGAACTATAGTTCTGTGGCTTTAAAATTATAGTATTTTGACCAAAACTGTCATATGAGCTGAGTAAAGATATTCTAAGATGAGGTGTGTGTTGTGTTTGTTGAACATGTGCACAGAAAAGGTGAGGCTAAATAAGACATTTTACCTTTATCTGGCAACCCTCTTCGTGCATGCAGCATCTGCATGACAGTTACATCCAAACTGGTGATGACACTAACGTCTCTTTGGAGCCTGGATTTTATTAGTTTTGCTCCTGCATGCTGAAAAAGCCTGAGCAGCACAAAAGCACTCTGACATTTATTATAAGTTATTTATTATAACCGTTGTTATTTATTATAACCGTTGTTATATTTATTACAACTGTTGGTATTTATTACAACTGTGGTTAGTGCAGAAAACTGGAGTATTTCATACCTCCATGGGGGATCTCCCAGAAAATCTCCACTCTTGAGACCTGGATTCAGAAACCTTCGGTTTCAGAGAGAACAACGCTGTTGTCATGTAAATGAACGGTCAAACATTTTACGTGGTGTAAACGGGGCCTCAGACTGGCTGCTCTGTATGTCAATCAAGAGACAAATTTCATGGATGGATGATCGGCTGACGTCTATTTTTTAATGCCATGCCATTTACCCATAATACCTTTGCGCTCGACCAGTAGATCGCCATTGTTGTATTGGGCGCCCTGGTCTCAGATCCTTACATGTTCATTATTGTCGGTTGACTTTCTTTTCATCATTACAGTTATGGCGTGCTGTTGTGGGAGCTGCTGACCGGAGAAGTTCCCTTTCGAAACATAGATGGTCTAGCAGTTGCTTACGGAGTGGCAATGAACAAACTGGCTTTGCCCGTTCCCTCCACTTGTCCTGAGCCTTTTGCACGTCTTATGGACAGTAAGTAAACAAAATTATGTTCCGCTGAGAGATTCAAGCAAGGCCGTCTGTGTTCTAATAAATGTGTTTTTTTAAGGGATTATGACATTTATTTTCATCTTTATTCAACCAGGCAATTCCCATTTAGATCACAGTTCTCTTTTTGAAGTAAAGTTTATATACTAGATGTCGTTTTGATTACTATATTTTTTACCCATGGATCAGTGTTCTGAAAACCAAAAAGATTTAGCAAAGACCAGATAAAAAGATAAGCAGTTTATTAAACAAGTAACAAAGAATGTTACGAGAATACTGGAGTATCTGTAGACAACAAGTGAAGGTAAGTACTGAGGAAATGATAATCCTGTATGTACAAATGTAAATGGTAACTAGACTGTCTATAGCACCTTTCAATCTAATGGATACTCAAAGCTCTTTACAACCCAATCTGTGCCCTCATTTACCTCCATATACACATTCATACAGCACTCTACTATGGTACATCCCTACAAAGCTAATCGAACAAATCATTCTATAGAGAGTAATTTATGTAATTGAAACATTTATTACTGGTGTTAACCTGTCTCTTTGGAGAGGAGCTGATGAGGATTCCAGGTAATACCTTTCTGAGGTTTTTCAGGGTTAGAATAATGAAGCACACCAGGGAGGAACTCGGGAGAAGTACCAGGTTCAGGTCTAAAGGAAGAACCACAAGGGTACTGTGAGGACACAACATAAGTACAAAAACACAAGTTAGCTCTAGGAATACTGTATTCTTCTTCTAGCTCAGAAGTTGTTGATTAAATCACCATATGGCAATCAGCAGTCCAACACTGAATCTTGGTCCAACACAGCCTTGAGTAGTGGTTGTGATGATCAGCTGACATGGGGGACAGCTGGGAGCCAACCAGCACCACCCATTAACAGAAACTGGAGGTGGCAAGTGGAAAAACATTGGAATCCTGACAGTACCCCCTTCTCAAAAATTACATCTACGTAATCTTAGCCGTTTTTCAGGTTGGGTTCTATAAAGTGTTGTGATGAGGTCGGGGTCAAGATTGGTCCTCTCCTCAGGGCCATAACCCTCCCAAGCTACTAAAGACTAGATTACATGTAACCTACAGCAAACATACAAAATGCGTTGGTCAGTGTATGCAGGATGATTATCAATGAAATGGGGGGTGGGGTCAGCTGGAGGGCCAAGTGTGCCTTGAGTAACAGGTTTCACCTGGGACATGTGAAAAGTTGGGTGAATTCTATTGGAGGTGGGGAGTTTGAGCTTAGCAGCAGAAGGACTGACCATCTTTTTGACAGAAAATGTAGCATTGAATCTGGGAGCCAATTTTCTGGGGGTGTCTAAGTGTAATGTTTTGTATGGAAAGCCATACATTTTGGCTGATTTGATGTTGTGGGTCTGGTGTGCTGCCTTCGCCTGCCATTCTTTTGTTTTGGTCTGTGGTTCTGAGAGGAGCTGCCATTGCTTGTCACCAGATCCTGCAACACAAATGTAGTTGTTCAACAGATGAAACAGAAACGTCTGATTCTTGACTGGGGAAGAGAGAAAGCGAGTCTCCCAAGGATGCCTCAAATTGTGACCGTCCAGTAGCTGAGGAAGTTGTACTGTAATGGGCATATTTGACGAGATGTGAACTCCAACTAAAGGGATAATTATTTTGATAGCCTGGTATACCTGGTAGCACCTTATGCTGCTACCACCTCCTGATTACATCTGTCTGTCTGCCCTTTGGATTGAGGATAGTAGCCAAATATGAGACTGGTAGATGTTCCCAAAGCATTGCAAAAAGCCTTCCAGACTTGTGATATGCATTGGGTTCCTCATTTAGAGACTATATTCAAAGGCATTCCATGGCATCAATAAATGTGTAAAGTTGTGCAGTCTTGAGACATTAGGTAACTTAGGAAGGGAAACAAAACATGCAACTTTACTAAAATGGTCAATAATGGTGAGTATTATTGTGTTTCCTTTGGACTGGGGCAGACCAGTGATGAAGTCAGCAGCTATGTGGCACCAGGGATGACCAGGAACGGGTAGAAATAGCAGGAGACCAGCAGGTGGTCGATTACTACTCTTATTTTGGGCACAGGTCCGACAGAAACTACTTTAAATCCTAAGACATGGATGGCCACCAGAAGTATGTATGAGCCAAGTTCCATATTTAATTAGAACCTGAATAACAAAATATTTTATAATTTTGTATCCATCGCAGGACCTGAACTCTTAATGGAATTCGGGACAAAATGTCTATAAGGTGGTCCTGATCCTGGATCTGGTTGTATCTGTTGGGCCTGTCTGATAACCCCTAGATATCCCAGGTGAGCCTACTGATGGTACACAAGGAAGGTAGGATGTTCTCGGACATCTTCGATTCATCTGAGATGGATGATCCTAGAACTAGTTCGGTATGTACCGGTAATAGTAAACTGGAATCTGGCAAAAAAAAAAGATGACCAATGAGCCTGACGAGCATCGAGTCCCTTGAATGACTGCATATATGAAAGATTTTTGTGATCTGTCTATATAATGAATGGGGTGTATAGACCCCTCTCGCCATTGTCTCAATTCCTCTAATGCAAGCTTTATTCCTAGTATGTCATCGCTACCAACAACATCATAGTTTTTTTTCCATCAGGGGATAGCTGGTTGAAGAAGAAGGCACAGATGTGCAACTTTCCATCTTACTTGGCACATCAAGACAGGACTGTTCCCACCCCAGCATCAACTTTCAGTGTGTATTGTTTCTGTGGATCAAGGTGAGAGGTTGGGAGTAGAGGTGTATAGTTGTTTTAACTTACAAAAAGCAGTGTTGGCTTCAAGTGTCCAGGTGAATAGTTGCAGGGTTGAGGTGAGTTGTCTTAATGGGGCTGCAGTCTGGCTAGTTGTGGATAAATCTGCGATAGAAGTTGGCGAATCCTAGGAAGGGTTGGAGCTATTTGTGGTTCTCAGATGTAGGGCGTTCTGCTACTCTTTTTGTCTTGTCTGGATCCGTCCTGAACTGCCCACTTTCAAAAACAAACCCAAGGAAAGACACTGTGGTTACATGGAACTCACATTTTTCAGCTTTGATGATAAGTTGATTTTCTAATAAGCATTGGTGGAATGCTCTTACAGGGGATTGATATTGTTGAGGATCTTCTGAATTAATTAGAATATTAGCTAGCTAGACAAAAACACTGAAAAAAATCTCTTTGGACATTGTTCACTAGAGCTTGGAAAATGGCTGGAGCATTAATGAGGCTGAAAGGCATGACTACATTTTCAAAGTGACCGAGTGGTGTCTTAAAGGTAGTTTTCCACTTGTACCACTCAATTCTTATGTTTGTCTCGTGCAAAAACTTTAGCCTCTAAAACCGATCTGACTGATGGCGAACAACCAAACAGAACATTTTCTTTGGCTCTGAAATATCTAACGAACCAAAACATTTCAGCTTAAGCCAAATTTAGCCCAACTGTCTAAAATGGTTTTCTGTCTTTTGCCACAGGCTGTTGGAGTTCAGACCCTCACTCTCGGCCACAATTCTCAACTATTCTGGACCAGCTCACATCTATTGAAGAGTCAGGCTTCTTTGAAATGCCAGCAAAATCCTTCCACTCTCTGCAGGATGACTGGAGACTGGAGATCCAGGAAATGTTTGACCAGCTTAGGACCAAGGAAAAGGTAACAATAAAAGAATTTCTGTAGGGAGAAATGTACAATGACCATTTCCTCCCAATGTTTGAGTCTGTTGAGATGTGACAACAGCTGTAGGTTCTCGTGTTGTTTTACCCCATCAGGAGCTGCGATCATGGGAGGAAGAGCTGAGCCAAGCAGCGCTGCAGCAGAAGTGCCAAGAGGAGGCTTTAAGAAGACGTGAGCAGGAATTGGCTGAAAGGGAGATCCACATCCTGGAGCGTGAGCTCAACATCATCATTCATCAGCTTTACCAGGAGAAGCCTCGTGTGGAGAGCAGGCAGGGCAAATTTCGCCGCAACCGCCTTAAACTCAAGGATGGAAACAGGATCAGCCTGCCTTTAGGTGTGGAAAACAAGCTACGGCGCTGTGACATAGTCATAACATAATCTGATACTTTTTATAATCTTATCAGGGCTTCACATAAATGCTACACATGCTCAGCAAAAATCATGAGCGCCGCTATGGCATGTTTGTGTAGTCAGATCAACACTTCATGTCCAAACAGTTTTCTTTACTTAATGTCCAAAACACAGACATAAACTAGTGACTTGAACAGAAACATTAAACTGAGCTGCAGGCAAGAAGCTTGTTCTCAAAAGTGGTTCCAAAGTACGCTTGTTTTTACTCTAAAAGATGCTAAGAACTCTGTTCTCATTGTTGCCGATACATAAAAGAAAATTATGGCTTTTTATTCTTGCATGGCCCAAGAACTCTTTTAGTTTAAAAGATGTACGTTATGTGTCAAGTCTTGTAGGAAATTTGTGGGCGTGTTTATGC
>JBBPBX010028050.1:24904-36847 GCA_038048925.1 Garcialebias charrua
CATAATGTTTTCAGTCGCTTTGATGAGATAATTTGTAGCCATGACCTAAAAGTGACCAGGATGATAGGATCTTATTTCTACTGCACTTCATCAAGTGAAATCCTTTGAATTGAAAGTGACGGGGCAGAATCGTCTCTACTGGACTGACGCAAGCCCTGTTCTGTTTGCATCACTTTTCAAAAAGATGAAAGTGCTCTTTTAAAGCTTTCTCTGGCACTTTGGTCATTACAACAGTTCCAGAGAGGTCAGTGCTATCAGTATTTTTCTTTCATCTGCAAGGACGAGAGGTGTTGATTCACCGATCGCGCACCTCGCGGGGCAGGTGGGATTGAAAGTGGGAGAGAGAGATGTTCAACATATGATGTGAAAATCTGAGTGAAATTATGGCCCCAGAATCTGACAACTGAACAAGTAAATTGATGACTTTATGATGACTTGGAGCTCAGTGCCGTCCTCAGTCATATAATCCTGAGGTTGCTGGATCAAGCCCAGGTTGCATCTGGTGTTAAACAATTGCCAAATCTCAGTTGAGGGAAGTAAAAAGGAAAAGCAGAAAGATAAAAGCAACAACAGCATGTCAACTTCATAATAAAGACCAACCAGAGTTGATATTTGGACGAGGAACTGTACTGAAAGGTTTTACGTTCATCCAAGAGAACCAACGGTAGAACTGGAAAGCTGACCCATAATTATTCCCCAAAATTTACAGAGAGAGTTGACATGGATCTGAGTAAAAAATCTGCTCTGCTCTGACAAGCAACAGCTAATTCATATGCAACAACAGCGGACGGTCAGGCGGAGCCCACATGGTCTCAGATTTTGTGTATTCTGAATGGACAAGTGTGAAGAGGTGTGTGGATGTGAGGCAGCATAAATTATATTTTTTTAAAAGTCTGCCTTTCCAACAGCCGGCAGCTCCAAGTATGAAGAGAGAGCGGTCGGCATGTAGCCACAGAATTACAGGAAATAATTTCTTATGTTGTCAGTAATTTAGTCCATTCACACCAAAATGATATGTTGGGAGACATCTAATTCCTGGAATCATGAAATTGCTACCAAAATAATAATTATTATTATTTTACATTAGAAGGTTGGAGCAATGCAGACTCTCATTCGGCTACTCAACAGGCTCCTGGTAGCATCATCTGTCTGCCTGTAAGCAAAATATCCCTGAATCATGAGCCAAACTTTTGGCGTCAACCACAATCAAGATGGCTTCCACAGCAAACTACAGTAGTCCCTTACTACTTTGCGGTTCTTTATCGCGGACTCACTCTATCCCGGTTTTTCAATAAGATTGGACATGACATAATTGGATGAATGATGGATGAGATGCAAGATTGGCAAGGAATTTTCATTTAAAATAAATTATTTTAAAATATTTTGCACCTATACTGCACTTTTGTGCAGCCCATACTGTAGGTAAACTTCTTGTTGCAGCTGCTCAGCTATTCTACATGCATGATCATGTTAGTATGAAGGGCTGACTGCGAGCCCTCTCTCGGACTCAAGTATCCGCCTCCAGCCCCACATTGTAGTTTGTATTTCCCCGGCTCGGATCTCCCTCAGCAGTGGCAATGCACACTAAATAAATCAAGGAAATGTGAATTAACTTTTATAAATTGTATTAAAAGAAAGGCAGGAAAAGGTTAAAGCTTATAGTGCTGGGTGGCCGTAGGGTGTGTTCCAACTATAGGGGGATCACACTCTTAAGCCTCCCTGGTAAGGTCTATTCAGGGGTTCTGGAGAGGAGGGTCCGTCGGATAGTCGAACCTCGGATTCAGGAGGAGCAGTGTGGTTTTCGTGCTGGTCGTGGAACACTGGACCAGCTCTACACCCTCAACAGGGTCCTGGAGGGTGCGTGGGAGTTTGCCCAACCAGTTTACATGTGCTTTGTGGACTTGGAAAAGGCATTCGACCGCGTCCCTCGGGGGGTTCTGTGGGGGGTACTCCGGGAGTATGGGGTACCAGGCCCATTGATATGGGCTGTTAGGTCCCTGTACGACCGGTGTCAGAGCTTGGTCCGCATTGCCGGCAGTAAGTCAGGCTCGTTTCCAGTGAGAGTTGGACTCCGCCAAGGTTGCCCTTTGTCACCGATTCTGTTCATAACTTTTATGGACAGAATTTCTAGGCGCAGCCAAGGTGTTGAGAGGATCCGTTTTGGTGGCCTTAGAATCGCTTCTCTGTTTTTTGCAGATGATGTGGTCCTATTGGCTTCATCAGTTCGTGATTTACAGCTTTCGCTGGAGCGGTTTGCAGCCGAGTGTGATGCGGCCGGGATGAGGATCAGTTCCTCCAAATCCGAGGCCATGGTCTTGAGCCGGAAAAGGGTAGCATGCCCTCTCCGGGTCGGGGAGGAGGTCCTGCCCCAAGTGGAGGAGTTTAAGTATCTCGGGATCTTGTTCACGAATGAGGGAAAACTGGAGCGTGAGATCGATAGGCGGATAGGTGCAGCGTCCGCAGTGAAGCGGGCGCTGTACCGGTCTGTCGTGGTGAAGAGAGAGCTGAGTCAAAAGGCAAAGCTCTCAATTTACCGATCGATCTACGTTCCCACCCTCATCTATGGTCATGAGCTTTGGGTTGTGACCGAAAGAACGAGATCTCGGATACAAGCGGCTGAAATGAGTTTTCTCCGCAGGGTGTCTGGACTCTCCCTTAGAGATAGGGTGAGAAGCTCAGTCATCCGGGAGGGACTCGGAGTAGAGCCGCTGCTTCTCCACATCGAGAGGAGCCAGTTGAGGTGGCTCGGGCATCTGGTTAGGATGCCTCCTGGACGCCTCCCTGGTGAGGTGTTCCGGGCATGTCCCACCGGGAGGAGGCCCAGAGGAAGACCCAGGACACGCTGGAGGGACTATGTTTCTCGGCTGGCCTGGGAACGCCTTGGGATTCCCCCAGAGGAGCTGCTCCAAGTGGCTGGGGAGAGGGAAGTCTGGGCCTCCCTACTTAGGCTGCTACCCCCGCGACCCGACCCCGGATAAGCGGACGAAAATGGATGGATGGATGGAGTCTGTGAAAGAAAGTCTTAAAACATATGCTTGCAGTGAACAACAACTTTACTGCATGTACTGTATATAAGTACACAGCAACTCATCACTTCTAACTTCAGTGTTATATTCACCATTAAATGTGTGGTTCAGACCAATAAGTGGGAAATTAAATTAAAGCACAGATTTTATGACTATATGCAGCACTGACATAACTCGTGGAAAATAAATTTCTGTCCATAATTAGGAGAAATTAATTATATGACTGGAGGAGCCCAGCTGTGGAAGGTACAGCAAGCCAGCTGTAAATGGTCAAATGGATAAATTGTCTGCCCTGAAATGTAAGATTCAAAATCAATTGAGTGTAACTGAGAGCTGCTCCCAGTTAAAGCACAATCCTCTCTACAGATGTGTTTAATCCCCTATTTAGTGCCATAAACACTTGAATGTTGTGTTTTGGATGAGGTTAGACATATTTTACAGCTTGTTTTTATGTTGGCTAATATAGTTTTTATTGGAGATGTTGTCCAATGTCTTTTTGTGGCTCCAGCATAAACTGATTTATGCCTTTTGTAACCAACAGGAACTTAAAGCTCCGCTGACATCATCTTTTAACTTTCCATAAAATGGCACAACATATATATATATTAAGATTGACCTCTGATCGTTTTTGCTAAAACAATGTTAAATTAATTAAAATTCCTCTCAAAAATAGTTTAAAATTAGCGCCTTTTTTTTACATGATAAATACGGATTTTCCCGTCGCGCGATTATGACGTCAGACACAGACTCGCGTCAACTGCGCACATTGATACAATGGACGAAGATGCAAACGCATCCGTCCAATTTAGCCATTTAAAACTTTATATTTTAGCGGTTTGTCTTCAGAGAAGCCAAAGTCTGTGGCGGTTCTACACACGGGCCCGTGCCCGTGTAAGATGGACCCTGGCCCGCCCTCCGAGCAGAAGCGGAACCATGCTCATGGCACATACCGATACCAGCCTTGTTTACGTATCGATCCAACCCATGATGCACGTTGGCTTCAAACTATGGAATGGATTTCCTGAACGGAGGCGTGTCTCATGAACCCAGAGTAACAAGACCCGCCTCACATTCAGGAAATCCAGTTCATAGTTTGCAGGCAGCTACAAGCGTGAGGGGCTGACTGAGTACTCTGTTGGGTTTGTTTTGGCATCGTTTTGAAAGAGCGGGTCGTTTGTTTATGGATTGTTTACATGGAGCTGGACGCTTGTTTCTTTCGCAAGATGGATTGTTTACATGGAGCTGGACGCTTGTTCCTGTCGCAAGATGGATTGTTTACATGGAGCTGGACGCTTGTTCCTGTCGCAAGATCGGACAACACTGGTGAGTGCATGCTAGCAGCTAGCCGACTTTTCATCGTAACATGTGCGTTGTGTCACGGAAATATTTTACACTCAACACCGCAAGACAACAACGTTCAATGTTTGCAGAGCAGAGCTATATAAACACATCTGCGTCACATTAAACCGCGGTCAAGTTAGTTTTACGCCGGACATTCCATCGAGCTCAGGGCTTCAGCCAGCGGTGTGTTTTTCTTTTTCATGCCGGGTTGGGCGCTCTGATTACGGCAGCTGTTTCAGCTCCCGCCTGGGAGCTCCGTGGCTTCGCATCATAATACAGCTACTAATATAAAGCATGTAAAACACTAAAAACAGGAACATGTCTGTGTTGGTTTATGCCAAGAACTGAAAAAAAATTATAACCTGCTGTTTACTCGAAATAACTTTGGCTTCTCTGAAGACAAACCGCTAAAACATAAAGTTTTAAATGGCTAAATCGGACGGATGCGTTTGCATCTTCGTCTGTGTCTGACGTCATAATCGCGCGACGGGAAAATCCGTATTTATCATGTAAAAAAAACGGCGCTAATTTTAAACTATTTTTGAGAGGAATTTTAATTAATTTAACATTGTTTTAGCAAAAACGATCAGAGGTCAATCTTAATATATATATATATATGTTGTGCCATTTTATGGAAAGTTAAAAGATGTCAGTGGAGCTTTAACTACTGCTGATTTACTGTCTAAAATGTATTCATTTTAATTCAAAATACTTTATTAATGTCAAATTGTGTTGTAACTCCTTATCCTGGCTTCATTAAAAATTATTGAGTATTGTCTGCACACTAAACTGTACACTGTACATTTAACGGTCTCCAAAACCCAAAGCTTTCTTGTGACGGCCACTCAGAAGAAAAACAAATAATAGATTTTTTTTTGTTCTGGTTGTTTCTGAGTTCAAAAGTTCCAACCAAAATAATAAAGTGAAAAATGTTGAAGATATAGTCAAATTACTAATTCAGGAATAAAATTAAACTGTCGAGAAATGTAAGCTTATGCAACATTGTAATCTTTCACATAATCAGCGTTCAGAGTATGTATTGAGAACGACTTAGCTACTAAAACGACAAATTGTACTTCAGTATCTGTAAGATTCACTTTGGGTGCAACATAGTTCAACATGCTCAATACAACAAATAGACCTTAGCCAACACATAAATGACTATATATCAGATAATAATAATAATAATAATAATAATAATAATAATGTGTATGTATTGCCATCATTGTATGTTCCCATACAATGGCAAAATTGGCTCACGGCATTTAACCTGTCCACCACCAGGTGGAGCAGTGGGCAGCTATTGAAAGCACCAGGGGAGCAACTGGGGATAAGGTGTCCTGCTCCCCAGTTGTTCCCCGGGCGCTATAATACTATGTTACATAAAATTATCTTCAAACTAGACAGCGAGCTATACACTAAGTATAATGTCATTACAATATTTGACCAAAACACTTTCTTTTTGTACCACAGCTTAATTCAAAACTTTAAAAGGCAGTGTTGGATATGCATGTGTTTGGGAAATTTCTCCTGTACTCTAACAAATCCACATACATTTAGTTTACATAGAGCTTTACAATATGTATGTTTTTGTTATTGCATGGATCTGATGCCAGAAGGCAGGTTGTTTGTAGGATCGTGCCCAGTACTGTCAAGAGGCAACTAACAGGGCTAGACACGACAAAGGCATATATGAAAAGAAGAGCAGTCTTAGCAGTGAGGTTCTTATAGGTACTGTACTATCTTGTAATTATGTTTTACTTGTACATTGCAGAATAAGCTTCAAATTATGATAAGTTCTTGTAGGGTTCCAGCTCTCTTTAAAGGTTCCCGAGTCCAGGGTGGTGCCATTGAGCAACAGCTGGGGTTCATCTCACTAAAGAGCACCAAGAGTATAAGATGCTGCAGAAGAGCTCCCTTCCCTGCTGAAGCATTGCATACCTATAGGTAATTGTGCTATTGGTCTTCTTGTGTTACTTGGACTGAGAAAATACTTACTCCTCATGTGCTTATAGAACTTGCTTCTTGATTTTCCAGTCCTGGAGCTCTCTTCATCCAAACCTACCCGTGGATCCTCCAAGAACTTTTCATGACTCTTTATAAGCTGCTCCACCAACATCCAGCTACTTGCCACCAACTCACCACCTACTCGTCAACCTGGACCGAATCTCTCTGGAATCCTCTGCACTCCTCTCAACATCTCTAATCATGCACGTACCTGTAAAAAACTGAAACAAAAATACTTACCATCTCCTTACCGCAGTCATCCTCACTCTTTTCCTCCATCGCCAGGTTTCCCAGGTTCCTGTTGTAAATATAGATGCCTTCACTGTAAATAAACCACTTTAAGAGTTTGAGTTCTGATTGTCTCAGTCCATATTCTCTGTGTATTTGTCACTGTGATAGTTTTTACTTCACTCTTTAAAATCTGAAGTGTATTCAATAATTTGTACACGTTTGGGTTGGTTATTTTCTAAACAAGTCTTCATTTCCACTTATTAGTAGATTTCTTGAGAGTTTAAAAGACTAACGATATGCCAGTCAGAATCTATCTTCTTGATTGACTGTTGTTGAGTGTGTGTGAGCAGATGGCTGTGACTGTAAACGTGCATGTGTGTATTTGGGCGTACAGTATAATCCCCCAATAAGAGTTGGTGTCACTTGAGTGACATTTCCCTCCGGCGTTCCGATAATAGCCTCCGGTTAGTACCGTCCCTATGTGACTTGGACGTCTGTCTCTTTGTGTTAAAAGCCTGTTTGTTTTAGTCACAAACAATGAGCCACAATAATGGAGAGAAATGCCAGCTGATGTGGCATTGAACCAAAGCGTACCACTGTCGTTTTTCCACCACAACATAAAAGAAAGAAAAAGAAAACTCATAGCAGCAATACTGTATGTTGGCATTGTAAGCTGTTTCTGTTCCAAAACCAGAACAACTTTTGTTGGACTTTCCTTGAAGCACCAGAGACACCGATAACTGTTCTGACCTTCAAATCAAAACTCAAAACTCATCTGTTCAAGTTAGCCTTCTCACTTTAATTTTTCTTTTTTATGTAGTTATTTTATACATTTTCTTTTTTGTGTTTTTTTTTAATTGATTTTAATTTTTATTTTTACCGGTATATAGTTATTTTATACTGTTTTTATTGTGTTTTTAATGCTGTAAAGTGTCCTTGAGTGTTTTGAAAGGCGCTACCAAATAAAATGCATTATTATTATTATATTATTGTTGCTCATTAATGTGTGAAAACCTGTGAAGTTAACTTGATTCAAGATGGCCATAGCAGCTAGTCAACCTTAGCAAACAAACAAAGACTAAAGCTTTGTAAATGTCACAGAACTTTAGTATGGTAGTAGCTAAGAGTCAACCTCAACATTTACACCAACACTTACACCAAGTACTAATTATCTTTTTTTTTTTTTTACTTTGACAACATTACAATAAACTATGACTGTTTGATAGCAAAATATCTCATCAACCAGTGGATGGATTTAAATGAATCTTCCAGAAAGCATGCACATCTTGAACTGAACTGTGTACCTTTCAAAGTCATCTCAGTTTACTATGGTCACCACAGCTAATCAACCATAGCCAACACAAAAATGGCTTCAACTCATTCCATCAGTCACTTCCAGATATGGAGCTAAAATTTGGTTGTAATAAAAAATCATCACATTTTCCAAATATTAAGATCACAAGCTCTTCATTTAAAACTTTACCATTAGTCAACCCAGTCTGTCCAACCACTGGATGTACTTTAACAACCTGCTTCAAACAACCACAAAGTTATATGTAAATTATGGTGTAAACCAAAATACTTTGTGATGTAAAGACTATTAATAGTATCCACACAAAAAAAGGGGGTTAAGTTTTGCTGCAGTTCATTCTTGGCTGCACTCATGCTAGCCATTAGCTTCATAATCTGATTAAACTTAACTCTTTTCATCTAAACTTAGGAGCTATCCAAAACAGGTAAGATGCTAATTTCTCATTATCTTCCTAAACCACCATACTTCCAAATCATCTGAGCTCTCATTTTAAGCTTGTATGCATAAAACAAATCAACAGTGCCCAATATTTGTATTCCCACGTTAGCTTATGTGGCTGGTGTCCTACTGTTATTCTTTGTGCATTGCCAGACCTTTCTCCCAAGTGTCAGCGCGATGGCTCCTCTGTGCTCGTTTAAAGAGTTAGAGGTTCTGTTCTTTATAAGAACCACCTGTTTGAATGGATAGAATACAAATTAGTATTGTTCTCTCCCCAACCCACTTACTCTCTTTTCAGCCCATCCATCAGAGCAGTGTGATTTAACAGAAGACAAACACAGGGTCCTTGTGACCTCAGAGGTGTGAGCTGAAGTCTGCTCAGACCGTTCAGGGAGACTCTTAATTCAGGTGCCATGATCTTGAGCTACAAAGGTTTAGTGAAATGGCTCTTCATTGGTTTCTGGCTCTATCTGCCCAGAATGAACTCTCAGTCCATGTTGTTTCCATCTGCCTTCGCCTCTGCCATTGTGCTACAGGCAAAATGATTAAAATATGGGAGACCAATGAAAGTCCCAAAAGAGTGGAAAACAATGCACGAGAAATGGACGTCTTAGGAGGCAAAAATGTGATGGTATATATAGTTTTAAATCTAAATGTAAAATCAGGTTGTGAGTTCAACTTTAGTAGATTGGTTTTATGTATAATAAATGTCCCTAATGTCATCCATTCATCCATCATTTTCCACTTATTCCGAAGTCAGGTGTTGGGGCAGCAGCTTGAGCAGGGAGGCCCAAGCATCTCTTTCCACTTCTTCCAGCTCTTCTGGGAGGATTCCAAGGCGTTCCCAGGCCAACCGAGAGACATGGTCTCGCCATCGTGTCCTGGGTCTACCCTGGGGTCTCCCCTCAGTCAGACATGCCTGAAGCACCTCAATAGGGAGGCGCCCAGGAAGCATCCTTACCAGATGCCTGAACCACCTCACCTGGCTCCTCTCGATGTGGAGGAGCAGCGGTTCTACTCCAAGTCTCTCCCAGATAACTGAACTTTTCACCCTACTGTATCTCTAAAGGAGAGTCCAGCTACCCAGAGGAGGAAACGATTTTCAAACGCCTGTATCCATGATCTCATTCTTTCGGTCACTACCCAGAGTTCGTAACCATAGGTGAGGTAACCTAGACCAACCATTAAGCAGAGAGCTTTGAATTACAGCTCAGCTCCTTCACCTCAACAGACCGGCACAGAGCCCGCAATACTGCAGACACTACACAAATCACAATTCATTCTTATCTCACTCGTGAACAAAACCGTGAGATACTTGAACTCCTCCACTTAAGCCAGAACCTCACCTTCGACCAAAAGAGAGCTGTCCACCCTTTCTGACCGAGGATGACACGTTCCTAATGCCATCAAACAAAACATTTATGAACATGACAGTGGTAATCCTCTGTTATTGATGGTGAAGATCCTCAGTCATCCAGGACATGGAAAGTGTTACGATATTCAAAGGTCTGAAACAGGCTCTGAAACAAATGTGCACAGTATTATTGCAGGTTTATTGTACAGATCACAAACTCACATGACATCTGCTCATCTTACTCGAACAGACCTGGTTTACAGAGCACGCCACACTTTTATTCAGAAACTGGTCACACCCCTTCGTGTCATAATTTCTGCTCATAGGACAGCCTACTCTTACCATGTGACCAGCCTCTCAGCCAATACTACTTCCATCCAATCAAGTGTCAGGCTTGTTGCAGAGTGCAGGTGTGTAACTGAAACTCCTTCCTACCGGAAACACAAACCCAGAAATAAAGGTTCTGCTTCAGTTTAATATGCATTTATACTGCAGACCATAGGTGTACATAACTTTCAGTAACATAACACATATAATACTGATAGAAATATATTTCAAAAGTCTTTAGAGATTTTTTGGGGGACTTCTGTTCTTGTTATTTGTTTGATTGGTTTGTGTTCATGCCACTCCCCTCACATAGTGGATGCCAGATACAGTATGCACTTCCCCATGACCCTGCAGTAGAAAGTGGGTACGGATGGACAAATTCATGAATTCAATTCAAAAAGAAAAAGAACTTCCAAGCTTTTTAAACTGCAGTGAGTTTTAGTAAGTTTTTTCACTAATAGACTATATGCCACTGACTCCCGTTCCAGCACTTCCGCATTCATCGGTCGAATGGCGCACTTCCGGTTAGTGGGAATGACTCAAACATAAATGAGTAAATACAATTAATAAAACATCAACATACACACCAATAATAACTCTATACTGTACACATATAAATCTATATAAATCTCTAGCAACGTTTCCCCTTCGGATAGCCACGATCCATTGTCGCCCAAACCCCCCCTCGGCGGGGGAACGGAACAGCTGTACCCACTGGTTGGTGGACACAACGGAACTCGTAGTGCCGGTAGCTCGCAGCCGCTTCCCGTTTCGGGTCGTTGTCATGGTCTGCTACTAGGAGCTAACGCTAACAACAACGGCAGTGGATAGGACCTGGAAGTGCAGGATGTGGCCGGTATTTTAACAGAAGTACGTCACGACCCCCCGTGGCATATAGTCTATTGAGAATTTATCACTTTTAATAATAATAATGTGTTTTGTGTTGTCATCATTGTACGTTTCCATACAATGGCAAAATTGGCCTTCTGCATTTAACCCATCCACCACCAGATGGAGCAGTGGGCAGCTATGGAAAGCACCCGGGGAGCAATTTGGGGATAAGGTGTGCTGCTCAGAGACACCACGAGATGTGCATGACTGGGAATTGAACCTGGGACTTTTGAGTCCCGAGTCAGCTTCCCTGCCTCTACACCATATTTCTGTGATAGAGTAGCATACTCTTTTGTTTTTGTGAGTACATGTTTGTTCAGTCTTTAAATACATGTGGCCCTAGAAGGTTGAAACCATCTTAACCCTGAACACCCAGGGTTGTAGCTGAAGTAAGTGCAGTGACCAGATTTCCTCAGGCTGCTCTCGCTCAAATTTTAGGGAGCTTGACTGTAAATGCTTTTTGACCTCTGGTCTGCAGCTGTGTGAAATATTTTCAACTCAAGGAGCTCAGTCTGCTTATAGGCTCATAAGATAATCAAGAAATAAGAAACTGAGAGGCTACCATAAGCTTTAAAAGACGTGGTAAGATCTCAGAATCGATTCTAAAACCCAGTGAAGTGGAAAGAGGCTAAAGCAGGATGGATGTGCCATCCTCTCTCGTTTCTTGTCAACTGTCTTGAAGTTGAGATTTGCACAAAGTGCAGCTAATTGGGAGGTTTTAGGTCGAAACAGCTGAAGATGAATAGTGAAGGATTGAGGAGATAAATGTGTTTAAAATGGTCTTTGAAGTCCAACTTTAGTAAAAATTGTATCAGAAATCTTGAAAATGGTGTATTTCAAAGTTCAGATTACATTTTAGGACAGTGCTTGAATGGTTGAACCCAAGGTCAAAAAAGAGAATTAAAAAACTCTACACAAACAAACAAAAAAAGAAATTGTGATACCGTAATTGGTGCAAACAACTTATGGCATCCTTGTCCGGTGTCCCGAGCTAAACAGGGAAAGACTAAAAGATC
>JBBPBX010028051.1:10657-36846 GCA_038048925.1 Garcialebias charrua
TTATATTAATAAATTAAACAATATACCGGTAATTGTTTATGTAACAGGTTAAATCCTGCCGAATGTGCTTTCCTGACCGAATATGTTGGGACCATGAGCCCGGTTGCCAAGGCCCTCAACATAATGCAGGCAGAAGCAGACGTCCATATGGGGTGGCTGGTGCCCACCATAACCCTCCTGACTGTGAAGCTCGACCGCCTACGACTCTCCTCTAAGTTCTGCCAGCCACTGATCGATGCCCTGCAAGGAGGAATCCAGCAGCGCTTTGGACCTATGCTTGCTGACCCTGAACTTGTTGCTGCAGCAATTCTTCTTCCAAAGTTTCGTACTTCCTGGACAAGCGATGAACACAAGCTGAAACTGGGTAAATAATTTAAACTGTTCCTCACATTGCCATCTTTTTATAAATTATAAATGCTGTAGTGTTTTCTAATGCAAAGAACAGCTCCTGATCATCATAAAATGTTTTAAAGCAAAAACTGAATGCATTGCACAGTGTACAGCAGTGTATTATCTAATGAAATTATTAGCTGTCTCCACATCCCCATCTGTTTTTCTTATTCCACTGATGGTCATTTCTGGTTATTGAGACACATACTTTGTTGTTTTGAAAGTACAGTGGTGTCGATTAAATCATGTGTCTCATTTAGGTAATTAGATGAATTATGTCTCCTCTGTTTGGTAATAATGATGATTGTTGTGTGTAGGCCTGAACTACATCAAGACCCACTTGGATCAGGAGTCAGTGCAGCTCCCTGGTAACAACTCAAGCTCATCAGAGGAGGAGGACTACTTTAGTGTCATGAAGGACAACATTCCAGAAAGGGCCAGACAGCTAGATGGATACTTGGCCAGCACAGTCACTACCATGGATGTTCTCAAGTCAGTCCCTGCACTATACTATTTGTCTTTGAAGTTAAAGGTCCACTGACATGATTTTTCTACTATTCATCAAATTGCTCAAATTATATATATTTTATCATTTAAATATGTTCGTTTTTGCAAACAAAATGATAAATCACTTTAATTTTGCTTTAAAAGTGATTTTGAACTTCAAGCCGTGTTTAATCATGGGAAATCCGTTTACACCCGAACGCACCATCTGTGACGTAGTGTCCAGAGTGAGAGGCAGAGGGCTCTCGTCTCTTTAATAGCGGACATTTTAAAACCCGACTAATTTATCAATCTATGTGAAGATTTGAGTTATTTGTCTTCATTTTGGGAAGCAGAAAATAGTTTGGGTGATGGAACAAGAAACAACAGGATCTAATTTAGGTCTGATGCTGTATCAGACTTACCTTCATGTGGAGCTGCTCACACCCGCGCACTGTGACAAGCCCAGAGCTCTGCCTCTCACTCTGGACACTACGTCACAGATGGTGCGTTCGGGTGTAAACGGATTTCCCATGATTAAACACGGCTTGAAGTTCAAAATAACTTTTAAAGCAAAATTAAAGTGATTTATCATTTTGTTTGCAAAAACTAACCTATTTAAATGATAATATATATATATATTTTGAGCAATTTGATGAATAGTAGAAAAATCATGTCAGTGGATCTTTAAACACACCCTTGCCTGCCTCAGCAGCATGTGAGACACTTTTCAGTACAGCGGGACAGATTTTCTCTCCCTAAAGAGCCAGACTGGACTCCAAAAACTTTGAAAATCAACTTCTGCTAAACTTAAACAAGAAATTCTTGCCACAATGTTAAAATGTGTTCATGAGATGTTAGGACAGGAGACGAGATGTCTCCAAATGGCTCGACACTTGGGTCCAAGTTTTGAAAGTTATGTCAAGAAGTTAAAATATTGTTCACTTTTGGCTCATTACAAGGTTAACTAGACTTTTTTTGTTAACTAGCGTTGATGACAAACGAGTTGAAATGATCGTTGTCTATTTCTTTGTCAGTTGTCTAATGCCCCTTTTTTCAGGCAGACTTAAACGTGTTTACAGCAGTGAAAATGACACTGGTTTTGTTTGTGTTAAATAAAAACTTTCAAAGGTATAATCATTCCTCTTTCTTATTTTGCTTAATGCCATTTAACTCTAGGTCATCCCTGAAATTCTGATGCACAGAATCACAAGTCCAAGTGTGAACTGTGTCAAAGAGTAAACACAATAAAACATGTAATATCTGCAGCATTGTTCATTAAAATGAATAGTGTTATGAAGAATCATAAAGCAAAAACTAGTATTTCTAAATATTTTGTAACATAAAAAGATGAAGTTTATGATGAAAATGAAATTGTCAATGGATTTAATCAATATTTTGTGAATGTTGGATCAAGCCTTGCAGCTAAAATACCAAAAGTAAATAATAATGTGAGCCATTCAATTACAGGCTGTGCAAACAGTATTTTTCTAAATGGAACTAACAAAGAGGAAATAATGAAGGTAGTAAAAAATCTTACAGACAAGAGATCAAAGGACTGGGTGGACATGGATATGATGTTTGTAAAGGATATAATGAACCATGTTATTGAGCCGTTTACATATATATGTAACTTATCATTTTCAACAGGAATATTTCCAGATAATATGAAAGTAGCTAAGGTAGTTCCTCTTTTTAAAAATGGTGATAAATGTGTGTTCAACAATTATAGACCTATATCCTTGTTACCACAGTTTTCTAAAATTCTTGAAAAACTATTTGTGAACAGACTAGATCAATTTATAGACAAACAAAATATTCTAAGCAATAGTCAATATGGGTTCAGAGCTAAAAACTCTACATCAATGGCTCTCATGGAATTAATGGAACAAATAACAACTGCTGTTGATCAAAAACAATATTGTGTCAGTATTTTTGTTGATTTAAAAAAAGCATTTGATACTATTGATCACACCATTCTCCTAGAAAAACTGAACAAATATGGTATTAGAGGACCAGCATTACAGTGGGTATCTAGCTATTTGAAAGATAGGAAACAGTTTGTACAAATAAATGATGTAAGATCTGACCTCTGTAATATCACATGTGGAGTTCCCCAGGGCTCTGTGCTTGGACCAAAGCTATTTATTTTATATGTGAATGACTTGGTAAATGTGTCAGGACTCCTTAAATGTATACTTTTTGCTGATGATACCACATTTTTCTGTTTAGGTGAAGATATAGAACAGATGTTGGAATTGATAAAGACAGAATTTACCAAAATACAAACTTGGTTTAAAATCAATAAATTATCATTAAATCTAGAAAAAACTAATTACATGATATTCAGTAATAAAAAGAAAACTGTTGACGTTCCACTCAAAATTGAGGGTGTTGAGATTTGTAGAGTGAGTGAGGTGAAGTTTTTGGGTGTTATCATTGACGACAAACTGACATGGAAACAACACATAAATTCTGTAAGAATAAAAATAGCTAAATCAATTGCAGTACTATACAAGGTCAGAGACCTATTGAATGATAAAGCTCTGTATTTGTTGTATAACACAATCATTGTTCCACACTTAATCTATTGTATTGATGTTTGGGGGAAAGCGTGTAAAACAATCACAAAGCCTATTTTTGTATTACAGAAAAGAGCTGTAAGAATTATCA
This sequence comes from Garcialebias charrua, assembly GCA_038048925.1. NCBI lineage: Eukaryota > Metazoa > Chordata > Actinopteri > Cyprinodontiformes > Rivulidae > Garcialebias > Garcialebias charrua. The sequence goes on from JBBPBX010028051.1 coordinate 14,204, forward strand.
CTAGAAAACATTACTGTCATCCATCCAGTACATTATTTTATCAACTGAAATTATTGAAATTCCATGATTTGGTTGATTATAATATTTTATCAATTATGTATAGGGCTCAAAATAACGATTTACCTTTAAATATCCAAATGAATTTTGTTAAAAGACAAAGTTGTTATAATCTTAAGGGGACAGAGATGTTTGTAAAACCACAATTCAGAACTAGCTTGAAGGGACGTTCTACCTCAATCCAGGGAATTAGATTATGGAATGGCTTGGAGAATGTAGTTAAAAATGCCAAGTCACTGTTTACATTTAAGAAAATGGTCAAAAGGAATTTGTTGAAAAAATATATATGAATTAGCATAATGTGTATTGCATCAATTATTAGTTATGTATTAGTATTAGAAAGTTAGAAAGAGTTAGTCATTTTGTACTGCTGGTGAAAGATTATTATTGTTTAATCTGATTGTTTGAAAAAAGGGGCAGATATAATAAGATTTATTCTTCTTTCTGCTACCTTTCATTTTTTTACATTGTGTACGTGTCGTTGATGGGATTGTCTTGTATTGTATTTCTTTTGTAAAAAAATGAACAAATTTAATAAACATAAACATAAACATAAAAATGGAACACTATCAATGTATTACAGAAAACATACATACGGTAGTGACACTTTATTGTAGACCATTTTATTAGGTGATATATTCAGCAAATACTTTTACTTTTAATACTTTAAGTATTTTTAAAAGCAAGTACTTTTCACTTTTACTTAAGTAAAAATATTAAGATGGTACTTTTACTTTTACTAGAGTACATTTTTGACTGTTTATTTGTACTTTTACTTAAGTACAGTGTTTGAGTACTTTCTCCACCACTGGCCGCTGTCCACTCAAGCGTACGATCACCCCAAACATAAAAAAACGTTTTAATCTCAACAAAGACTTTCGGAGCTGCAGTTCGGCTCGTAGAAAACCCACTCAAGTAGTAACGAGGCTCACGTACAGCTGATTTCATCTGCCCGGTGTACAAAAAAACAAAACAAACCAGAGTTACCGACCGGAAAAGGAGTCAGACGCTCCTCCCACTGCGCGTCATCAGATGCGTCTTCATTGTGAACAGATTCTGGTGACAAGCAGCCAAAAGGGTGCGGCAAGAGCATTTTCGACGCTCAAGACGCGTTTGGTGGGTACCCGGCATTAGAATGTGGCGATGGCCTCGTGAACATTGCTCACACTTCACCAATCACCACGTACCCAGTCAGTTTCACATTCTACTCTGTTGCTGAGATTTAAGGCTGGAAGTGCGCACTACGTTCACAGATTAATAATCTATGTGTCTGCTAAACGCTGCCTTCGTCCTGCTGGGAAATGAATACCAAAACCAGCAGTGCTCAGCGAGGTGTGAGACTCAAATCCCTGGCTCTACTTTTATCTTCAGGTGCAAATATTTGTCTCATGAATTTCTCTGCCGAGTGTTCTCAGAGATATTATGTCCCCAAGATATAGCACAGGTTCTCCCTGATATTTATTCAAATCTTTATTATCAGTTCATCCTCTTCTTGAAGCTCTTTGCTCAGGGAATTTTGTGTTCGTTCGTTTGCTGTTGGAATATGTACACGAGGTTTTAGCGTGCTCTGTTTTTTTAGGTGATCAGATGTATTTGTGAGGAAACTGAGCCGAGGGCTTCCTATCTGTGGAACATGTTGGTCCAGTCTCTGAATGTATCACATTTATTAGTGCTGCAGGGATGACTTAAAGGTCACAGCCTGGTGATCAATCAATAGGACCTTTGTTGCTCTGAGACACTGCTGGACATGGTAAATGAATATGTGAGGATTTAACAGAAACAGGAAGCAACAAAGTGTTTTACACGAATGTCTGTGTGCATGGATATTTCAGTTTTGTTATCTTCTTAGAACTTCTTCTTGCACCACCACGTACTGACAAGGACCGGCAGTCCTGAAGGTGACCCAATATGGTGGAGCTTCATCGTTGGGATGGGGTTAGTTTTAGTAGCAAAGTGTAAATGGTTAGTCTACATAAATTAATAGAAGTTAATACAATAACCTTTTAAGAATAGAAACGTGTAAGAATTATGAGGAGGTCAATATTAATACTGACCTCGTTATCCTTAATTAATTTACTTATTCAGATTGAATAGTAAATGTTCACGGATTCTGTTCTTTTTCAGTTTACCCAATATTTCTGTGGTCTTTATGATGGATAAATAAACAGAGCCATTAAGTGACAAAGACGTTAACTTAGTTTGATATGTCAAAGAGACACTATCATTTATTTAAAATAAATCAACTAAATTAACACCATTACACTTGATTGACATGATTTCACTTTCTTTCAATTCAAATACGTCAGCACACTTGATTTAACACAACAGACATAAATACTAGATGTTACACATATTTAGTCTGAGGGGCATTTCAGCTTAAAATATAGTTTCCAGCTTAGGTTGAGAGGGAAAAGAAATAGGAGGAAAGATTTAAGAAGAAAATTATCCTGAGCATGAGACCAGAGTGACACTTCTCATCCGACTTCTGCTAAAATCCAAGTACGTTTTGTAAACAGCCCTTTACCTTTTGACGACAGCCCGGTAAGAGGGAAGACACCAGCCTTCAGATGCACAGAGTCCTTTAGTCCCAGCACGTCCAAAACTGGTTTTAGTTTACGTTTCAACGTCTCCTGGCTTCCGCGTTGGTCATCAGAGAATATGTCAGCTTCAGGCCTCTGACTTCAAGAAGAGATGTTTCTCAAAGAAAGTTCATTAGGAACTTTGGAGCTTTTGCTCGGGGAACTGGATGGAGGCGTCCATCAGTTCTAGCTGACAAGTTAGTCTTTGGCTCTTGACCAAGCTTGACCAGCTGCAAGGCAGAGAGCTTTCAGGTCTCTGTCCATTCAAACTCTCTGTCCATTCAAAGACTGAAGCGTTTCCGCACAGTTAGAACTTAAAAAGAGACTTAGAGAGGAGAGAAACTTGTCTCTTTTTCATTGGTCCACTTGTTATCACTATTCAAGGTGAAATTCAGCACAGAGAAGGAAATTGTTTAGGAAAAGTATCTGAGTGAGAGACTTTCAGACGCTAGATGAGAGTTTTAGCTGAAACTCGACAAAAACAATTTCAGTGTAAGTCAGTTTGACATTTTAGCTGAACTTTGACACCTTTTCACTTGCAGAAATGACACATTGATGTTTCACATTTAAAGAATAACAGCATATAACATATATCATGAAAATGACAAAAGTTATTCTTTTGATCACATCAGCCTAAAATCAAAGATAGAAATAGTCTCTTTTGGTGACTATGTTATCAGATTATAGCTAAATGAATGATTTTGTAGTAAATGTCTTGCTTTACTGAGAGGTCAGTAAAGGTCATCACTGGACAGTTCAAAAACCTTAATTTGACCCTGGGTAGGTCCACTACATCTCCCCCCTTTTGGAAGCCATCGCCAGTCCTTGGGGATGGGGTCCAACACGAAAGGAAACCTTGAACTGTCTTTGATCTTGAAGTAATCCAGCAAGTGGAAAAGAAAAATCAAAAATTATAATCCCATAAAGTTTTTGGAAATTCCATACTGTTCGGAGGTAATCCCATTGCGAAAAGCTTTTAATCCCTTGGAAAACTGAGTCTGTTAACTCTTGGCAAACAAAGTCTGTGATCCTTTGGGAAACAAAGTCTTATAATCCACAGCGGTAATTCCACAGCAGTAATTCCACAACGATTAGTTTTGTTGATTGATCAGCAACAATTGTTTTCATAATCAGCATGTAGAGGGGATCCCTCGATTGACGCAGAGGAGGCGACCCTTGGATGGAGGTTGAAGACCAAGCGTTGGAGCTGCAGGTCCCACATCGAAGGTTGTTGGCTGGTTGGTTTCCAGTCAGTGCCACTCTGGTTCTATGTGTCATGCAATTATGTGGTTTTTTAAGGTGGGCTTATGATTGGGATTTTACATTAAGCCTTACCTATATGCACCTGGTATGTAAGCTATCATGGTTTAGATCAGCTACAATTACCAATTAAGGGGTGGATCAATTCTGTAAAATTAGATATAGGGATTTGTACCTATAAAATTTTGGAGGGCTTCTGTAACGAAGGCCTCTAATTCCAAACTATTCCTCCATTCATTACTTAGTTTAGGTTAAACTAAAATAAAAATGAAATATAGTTTGATCTAAATGTCTGTTGTCTTTTAGACGAACGACGTAGGATTTGGTATTCCTAATAAATTTTGAAGTCTATGGCGAGACTCATCAAAATGAATAGATAATCTAGAATAGAAACGATCGAATCGGTTCAATTTAGAAATTGTGAGACCAGTGTAGTTTATGGTACCTTGAGTAGCTTTAAACTACATTGACTCTTCGACGATTGAGATTTAACAAAACGAACTGCATGTTGGCATAGTTAAATCCATATCATTCATTAACCAATGTTAATACAAAACCTTTTTGGCTGGGAGTGTTCAGAACCAAACAATATCTCAACTAATGACAACAGTAATGACTAAACAACAAGGAAACAACGTTTCACTGCTTCGACACACTCTTGTCGTCAGATTCCAAAGTGCAACACACAAGAAAAACAGGTCTCAACTTTATGANGAAAACAAAGTCTGTTAACTCTTGGAAAACAAAGTCTGTGATCCTTTGGGAAACAAAGTCTTATAATCCACAGCGGTAATTCCATAGCAGTAATTCCACAACGATTAGTTTTGTTGATTGATCAGCACCAATTGTTTTCATAATCAGCATGTAGAGGGGATCCCTCGATTGACGCAGAGGAGGCGACCCTTGGATGGAGGTTGAAGACCAAGCGTTGGAGCTGCAGGTCCCACATCGAAGGTTGTTGGCTGGTTGGTTTCCAGTCAGTGCCACTCTGGTTCTATGTGTCATGCAATTATGTGGTTTTTTAAGGTGGGCTTATGATTGGGATTTTACATTAAGCCTTACCTATATGCACCTGGTATGTAAGCTATCATGGTTTAGATCAGCTACACTTACCAATTAAGGGGTGGATCAATTCTGTAAAATTTAGATATAGGGATTTGTACCTATAAAATTTTGGAGGGCTTCTGTAACGAAGGCCTCTAATTCCAAACTATTCCTCCATTCATTACTTAGTTTAGGTTAAACTAAAATAAAAATGAAATATAGTTTGATCTAAATGTCTGTTGTCTTTTAGACGAACGACGTAGGATTTGGTATTCCTAATAAATTTTGAAGTCTATGGCGAGACTCATCAAAATGAATAGATAATCTAGAATAGAAACGATCGAATCGGTTCAATTTAGAAATTGTGAGACCAGTGTAGTTTATGGTACCTTGAGTAGCTTTAAACTACATTGACTCTTCGACGATTGAGATTTAACAAAACGAACTGCATGTTGGCATAGTTAAATCCATATCATTCATTAACCAATGTTAATACAAAACCTTTTTGGCTGGGAGTGTTCAGAACCAAACAATATCTCAACTAATGACAACAGTAATGACTAAACAACAAGGAAACAACGTTTCACTGCTTCGACACACTCTTGTCGTCAGATTCCAAAGTGCAACACACAAGAAAACAGGTCTCAACTTTATGACCGAGGTCAAATTAAATCTCGTGGATTTAAACGGTTGTTAAGGTTAGTTTTTTGTTGTGGGTTTTAGGCTTAGCGTTTCTAAGTTCAAATTGGACAATGCGACTTATAGGGTGGGAATTATGGTAGTTTAAACCTGATTAGTTTATTTACTAACTTGTGTTTGGACGACCTTATTATCCCATGAAGTCGGTGTGTTTGTGAGATCTTTGTCTTTTGTGGAGTCATTGAACGCCTTGTAAGGTTTGATCTGATTTCGATGTACCCATTTAGCAATTGGCTCTTTGCGGCCTTTGCTGATTTTGATTTCGTAGACGACTGAGGACACTTTGTCTGTTATCAGATGAGGTCCAGTCCACCTGGGCATTAGTTTGCGGGCGAGAGTTCCGGTCTCGGACCCTCCTTTCCCGGTTGCTGGGGCGAACGTATAGTACCAGACTCTGTCTCCCACTTGGAGTTCATTGTGAGAGGCCTTCTGGTCGTAGTACGCCTTGCGTCCTTCAGCGGATTTTTCCAGGTTTTTCTGGGCGAAAGCAAAAGTGTTTCTGAGGTGTACATTCAAATCTTTGTCTTTGGCATGGCCTAACATCACCCCCCTTTGGTCATGGGGGACCACGAACACAGGTGAGGACGTCCGTCCATGGGCACAAGTTAGGATGCCACCGTTTAGTTTAAGCTGTTCGCGCAGCTGAGAGAAGACGGTACACAGGAATCGTTTAGGTTTTGGCCAACGTATCTTCTTACGTTTACCTCTTTCCGCGTAATTCAGGTGTGTCACAACTGTCGGCGCAATCGCAGGTGTGTCTGATTGTACAGACTGCGACGGGTCACTGTCGTTGTGTGTGTCTTCCCACTTCTCGGCTGAAGAGAGGCTCTTTGAGTCTGTAAAAACTATCTCATTTCTGAGTAGTTCTAGACACAAATGTTCCTGAACCAAGGTTTCATCGAAAGCTTGGCTGATAGCCGATTTACCTGTCCCAGGGGACAGTACAGCCACCCATAATTCTTACAAACGCAAACCTTTTAGCTGGTAAAATCATAAGCTTTATTCGCTTTCACATTTGAACAATTAGAGCTGTTTTCAAGTAAATGCAGGGACAAACTTTTGTACACACGACAAAAAATATTTTTTAATCTTGAACTCCTTGACTCATCTTGGAATTTGTACCACATAAGCTAACATGACTCTTGTTGTTAATCATGGTTTTAATTGTCACATGACTTCCTGTTTCAAACTGTTGTGCAAAAATGTAAAACGAAAATGGTGTTTTAGGAATCCTGAAACAATAATTTTTGAAAATGGGTTTCTGACTCAATAAAATCTGGAAATGTCACAGATGAGTTTTCTAGAAGACAGCTAAAACGCAACTCTTTGAAAACACTGATATCATAGCCCCGCCTCTAATCAACCCTACTAGCAACACATGTCAGACACAATAACAACAATAATGACAGACTCCATGCTTGAATTTGTGCTGCACACGACACAACTTGCTCAACTCCAAATAGTAGCCGAGGCAGCTGAACAAGCCAACATACCCTTTAATCACATTGAAGGACAGCTCCACACGTTGTTTCCTGTTTTTGGTGTATTTCCATAAAAGTTACATACAGATTTTGAACTGCAAGCTTTTTTGGTCAATTTCTGTGTTACCATGTGGATGAAGACTGTACTAATTTTTTTTTGTTTTTATTGATGAAAATTGTTTTGTAAAAATTGTGTTTTTGTGTGTACAAGGCCTGATTCCGGTTCTCCCTAGATCTAAATAGCTACCTGTTTATAATTAAAACAGTTTCCCTGTTTGACTTGTCTTCCTCTGTTACATTTGTCCTGTTTGTAATCAACACATATTTTCACCATCTCAGTCTTCTCCCTCTGACTTTATTCTTGGGTTTCTTTTGTGCATCTGTCAGTTTCTTGTATTGATAAGGGAAATAACTGCTGTGTTCCTGAGTTGATTTATATTTTGTTAAGTCTGTCAACAGTTACACGTTGATAAAGAGGTGAAAGTGCTTCTATAAATCAACTACAAGACTTTCATCTCATGAACAAAGGTTAATCTGACACGAACTATGTTTGTCTTTTATTATCATACAAGTATATTGTCTCAGTCATACAATGCAATCTAAACATATGCACTTTAGTTCAGGTCTCCAAAATGTTGCTGTTTTACCGTCATTAGTTGTGTAGTTCAATGTTTCTGTTGCATATGAACCATGAAGCATCAACAGTCAAATATTAAGTCCTGAATCTAATTAAGTCTCTAAGTTTCTTTGTCCTTATAATGCAGCTGATTATCCATGCTGCTAATTTCTTGCCTTTATTCTGCTGTATTATTTCATACCCATCTGCTCAACACAGACGCGTGTTCAGGCTGCTGCTTAATATACAAAGTACCATATTATCTTACATTATTAGTGTTTAGCATTTATCTTAGTGCATATCTTAGATTCTTTATACTGTTTTTATACTTTATATTTTTGCTATTTTTGGGTGTAACTGGGACCCTGAGTACACAATTTTGTTCCACCTCATGTACCACATGTGATGAGAATGACAATAAAGAACTTGAACCTTATATAATAAGATGTGAACTATATGTTCACTGTTAAACCATGTCTGTAATAAACTTTTGGCACTAACAGCTGCTGTAATTTTATTATAAATAACACAAAGATCATTGTGTACTGTGCTTGTTGAGAATTGGAAATCAAATAATACACAAAACAACAGTCAATCTACAGTAACTTGTTTTAAAGTCTTGTAAATTGTAAAAGTGTAACTTGTTGCAAACTTCAGGTATTTTATAAAAAAAGAGGTTGGATAATTTTTCACATATTTTATATTTAGATTTGTTTGGCTGCACACAAAAAAAATGTTTTTATTTTTGGCTGTTGCATTTAGCCTGGTTAAAACCAAACCCTTGTCCTTCACTTCGCTTCGGACTAGGGTCTGGACTTTCTGTTATAGAGAAACGATTCTTGCTGGAGGCGTGGCCTCTGCTGATGGCTGCTCCCCCGTGGTCTGCTGAACTTGACTTCAGCTCCGCCTCCTGCTGAATTTTCTCTCGCTGCCGTTGCATATGCTGTGTTTATATGTTAATAAATAAATAAATAAAACCATGGATCGCTGGTCCAACACACCAGAAGACCAGAAAATCTGATGGGACTCGGGCAGCAACGAACACGAGTTTAATTCTCTCGTGACAACCTGAAGCATCAGCGGAGGGAGAGGAGGAGGAGGGAGCGAGCGATAACTTGACTTTTGGCAAAAAAACAAAAGAAAACTCCAGATAAGGGATTAAGAAGGGGAAATTAATACATTTGTGTCACATATAAAACAGTCCTGCATCGCTTTGCATCGCTTTGAATGAGAACATGCGGCTGCTCGTTGGCTGCGCGCTCCCCCGTGGTCTTCTGAACTTGACTTCAGCTCCGCCTCCTGCTGAATTTTCTCTCGCTGCCTTTGGATATTCTGTGTTTATATGTTAATAAAACGTTCTAATAAAATAAAATGAAACCATGGATCGCTGGTCCAACACACCAGAAGACCAGGAAATCTGATGGGACTCTTTAATTCTCTCGTGACAACCTCAGTCATTTCCTTGTTCATTTCACTCAGCGGAGGGAGAGGAGGAGGAGGAGGGAGCGATAACTTGACTTTTGGCAAAAAAACAAAAGAAAACTCCAGATCAGGGATTAAGAAGGGGAAATTAATACATTTTGAGGCTAGCCTGTATAAATAAAGGTTGAATGAAAAATATAAAACAGTCCTGCATCGCTTTGCATCGCTTTGAATGAGAACATGCGGCTGCTCGCTGGCTGTGGGCTGGGACAGGTGGGGGCGTGGGTTAGGGGACAAAAACTCCGCCCCTTCTGTTCTCTGATTGGTCCGGTCAAAAATCTACCGGAGAAATCGTTGTCTATGGGAGAAGTCCAGGACTGTGCAGTGAAGGGAAATGAGAATTGAGCGGAGCTGTGCAGGAAGGCGAGGGCCAGGCTATGTTGCATTATCAGTGACTCTAAAAGCAGGATTGAAAGGGATTGCAATAAATCTCAGGCACAAATGACAATATTTATAGTCAATCAAAAAGGCAATTGTGGCACTAAATGCTGGTTCCCTTATCAGTCAGGTCACTGCGGTGCAACCACGACAATGGGAATTGCGCCTCCCCACGGTTCACCTGAAGTAATACAATCACGTCTTTTAAGGCAAGTGGGCATCAGCGTCACCAGGGGCCCGCCCCCCTGGTATAAGAGACGCTGACTGCCTATGTACGTCCTCTTTTGCCCTTCACCTCGCTTCATACATGAATTTCGCAGGACTCCGTGTGACTGGATTGCTCGACTGGAGGTGAGCTCGCTCCCTGCCCAGAGTGTCACGGACTGCCCTGCGAGCACTTTGTTTAGCGGGATGCTATCCTAGTGCCGTCAACGTAGTTTTCAACTTTTTTCATCAAACATTTTCCTGCTGTTTGTCACCCAGTTTAGCAGACGCTATCTGCACAACACGCTACCTGCTAAGCTAACGGAGCTACCGGGTTAGCCACCACAAGCAGCGCATCAAGGATTCAACATTTCTGGCTGTTTCATCGCCCAGTTTAGCGAGAAGCTATCTGCGCAACACGCTACCTGCTAAGCTAATGGAGCTAGCTGGTTCGCCACCACGAATGGCTAAGCTAGAGGATTTGACTTTTTTCCGCTGTTTTCATCGTCAAGTTTAGCAAAACGCTATCTGTGCCACATGCTACATGCTAAGCTAATGGAGCTAAAAGGTTGGCCACATCGAACAACGCAACGGAAGGACTTCTTCACACCAAGTTTAGCTGTGTCTAACTGGTAAAAACTCGACGCTTCTTCTCGACAATGGCTCCGGAGAAGAACAAGAGGAAATCGAAGAACTCCAACAAGACAAGCACGCCAGCGAGCCCCGGCTCCCGACCCTGCCCCAACAAATGTGGCTATTTCATATCGGAGGCGGACACCCACGAGGCTTGTTTGTTCTACCTGGGAATGGTCCACGCAAAGACAGCTTTGGTCTCCCCCGAATCTTGCACTCACTGCAACCAGTTGTGTGAGGTGACGAGACGAAGACGTTTGGACTTTGTGGCCAAGGCCATGGGCAGTTCCACCGCGGCATGAGAACCGCTCCTCACAGAGGCCCTCACTCCCGCAGTGGAGTTGGAGGCAGATGAATTGGAGGACAACGGCACTGGAACCTGGGGTGAGACAATGGACATTGTTGCCCCCATGAGGGACTCAACAGCAGTTATACACAAGGGACCTAATGCAGGCCGACGAGCTCTCTCTAACAGCCTCGGGCGAGATTACCGACGACGAGGCGGACAATGAGGAGGACGGAGAGGATGAGGACTTCTCCCAGTCCACAATGGCAGGTCAACCAGAGACAGACGTGTCCACCCCGCTCTGTTCGAGCAGAGCCGCGGACACCCTGAAGGTAACTTGGCCAGAACCCCCACCTCGACAACAAGTAACAAGGCTAGCGGGGAACTTCTTTTTCGCCAAGCAACAGTCGGCCACAAGGCACAGGATACCCATCTTTCCCGACTTCCAGACGGAGTGGACTCGCACCTGGGCTGAACCCAGGGCCCCCCTGACATTGCCTCTCTCCCAGTTCCTGGACGTGGACGGTATGGAGGCGGCGGGCATGGCCCACATTCCTCAAATGGAGGAGACTTTGGCGGCTCATCTGGCCCCTAGGACACCAAGCGCAAAGCCCACCCTACCCAGCAAAGCCTGCCGTGTGTCAAGCTTACAGCTCGAGAAAAGCTACCGAGCACAGGGCCTCGCTGTGCGCACCATGAACGCCTCTGCAATGATGCAGGCCTATCTGGCTAAAAAACTCATGGAGCTCCAGTAGACCTCCGACAAAAAAAATGTCAGAGGTTCTGGACGAGGCCCGAAAGGCGACCGACTTTGTCCTCCGCCTCATGGGAACTGCAGCCATCGCTCAGGGAAAAGCCATGGCAGAGACTGTGATCACTCAACGTCATTTGTGGTTGACCCTGACAGACCTTCCTGAGGGCCAGCGCGCCCCGTTCCTCCACCATCCCATCCAACCCACAGGCCTGTTCGGCGGAGCGTTGGAGTGCATCCAGAGCAGACTGGATCAGCAGAGGAAACAAAAAGAAGCCCTGCACGAGGGGATGCCCAGAAAACAATTTGTGCAACCCAGAGAATCAAGTGGGCACAGGGTCCAACAACAGCAACATCACTCAACCACACGTCGACCAGCTCACAAAAGGCCAAACCTCGAAAGGGAGCAGTGGCCTAAACTCACTTCAGATCCTCCACAAGCGGGCCAGGCCTGGTCGAAGAAGAGGTTCGTGCCACGCCAGGCAGGACCTCCATGGTCCTCTTCAATGAACCGTGACAGGAAGCAGAAGTCAGCCTGAGACAGGATTGCTTCACCAACATTTAGGCGTTTCCACCCAGGCGGAAAATAGGAAAGCCGAACTTTTAAAAATACCAGCTGTTGTGCTAAAGAAGCCACAATTAACTGGTGTAAATCATGTAAAAACACAAAATCACTCAAATGTTTGTGTAACAAATTGTTGTTTGAGCATGAAAATAAAGTCTCAGAAAACACAAAATGTTTTGTGTCCCATCTTAGCTGCAGGGGGGAAAACACAACACGTGTCAATAAAGAGTCAGTGGGACTGGTTCACACACCCGGCTTCCCACCCTCTGATAAGACACAGTCTCTCAGGAGACAATATGAGCCCCTGCAGGGGTTCAGAGACCTGTCTGCCAAGGCAGACAGACTCTCTGACCCCGGCAGTGGGACAGACAGACCTGCTGAGAAGTGGTGATGCACCGATCCACATTTTTCACTTCCGATCCGATACCAATACTTAAAAACTGGGTATCGACCAATACCAACACTTTTCCGATCCAATACTGTTCAGGTATGTGAATCTGTATAATGAATTTTTTGTACTGTGACTATTAATTTTAACATTGTGTGAGATACACCCAATGAAAACACTCTTGAGCCTTACAACAGGAAACTCACTTACTTTAACAGCACAGAAGAGGCAGGTCTATACCACACACATGTCCTTCTCACTGATGGTGCAGTTGTAAAAACAAAAAAATGCTAAGCATGATGGGAAAGACAACATAGCTCACTCTGTTGTCTGTGGTGAAGAAAATGTTGAATATTTTTTTGACTGACTTCGAATGACGAAAAAAAGAGTCGGGCGGAATATTCAGATGAACTTTAGTGAAACAAAGGTGATGAACGAATCATACGTACAGATACATAGCCGAGGGTCGAACATAACATAATATAATGCTGATGAGAGATACGTAGATCTCAGAGGTCTTAACAAAAGAATACGAACGTTCAAGTTCACCATGTTGACCTTAAAACAGATACTCTACTCGGTACGCCAGAGAGACTACTTTTGCAGTGTGGACTTAAAGGATGCCTTTTTTCACATCAGCATCCGGAGTACACACAGGAAATTCCTGCATTTTGCCTTTGAGAACAACTCATACAAGTTCGTGGCCATGCCCTTTGCCTAAAAACCGTCCCCCGGACATTCATGAAGTGCCTGGAGGCAGCTCTGGCATCCATGAGGAGCCAGGGCATCAGAGTTCTGAATTATCTCGACGACCTGTTGGTTCTCGGAAACAACATGGTCCAGGCAAAAGCACACACAAACATGGTGATGTATCACCTGAAATCACTGGGTTTTGTCATAAACCTGGAGAAGAGCAGTTTGTTTCCATCCCAGATTACCGTATTTCTGGGAGTACAGCTGAACTCCATTCTGTACAGGGGACGGCTCTCATAGACACGGGTGGCAACCCTTCGGCTCTGCTTAGCACGTTTCCAGCTGGGCAAGACGGTGTCTCTCAAACTGTGCCCACGTCTGTTGTTGTCAATTGTTCCTACTACGCGCATGGTAGTACCACTTTCGGTTAAGCCTGTGGTTAACACAAACTCCTTTTTTTAATCCAATAAAAGAAACGTAAAATAAGGTCAACCAAGTGAGGATCGAACCCGAGTCGAAATAAAGTTTGGAGTGGCAACCCGACACGCTTCCAGTGAACCACCGAGGCATGTTAACCGGTTCGACATTAGTGGTTTCTCCATACCTTCTCTTTCCACCTCTCTTAACACAGAACTTGTGTTGTGCGGGAGTTGTAGGCAGGACTTCATAGGCAAAGTGGGCGGTTCGTTCGAACCCCCCGAACCTCCCCTGGCTACACGCATGCAATGTGCACCAGATTTGTCCCAGATGGGTCAAACGTCATCTTGCGACTAAACCCAACGTATATGCCAAAAGTCCTGACTCTAAACCCCAGAAGCCTGGACGTCGAACTGTCAACTTTTCCTCCTCCCCCTGTTCTAACTGCAGAACAGAGGTGTCTGAACGCGCTCTGCCCTGTTAGGGCCCTGAGCGTCTACATGGAGAGAACTGTCAGTTGGCGCAAAACAAACCAATTGTTCATATGCTTTGCTAATCCTGCTGCAGGCAGGGCCTTGTCAAAACAGCGCCTCTCACATTGGATGACTGAGGCCATAAAAAGGGCATACAGCAGCAAAGGTCAGCAGGTGCCCAATGGGGCATGCTCACTCAACCAGAGGCCTAGCCACTTCCTGGGCCTTATTCGGAGGTGTTCCAGTAGCAGATATATGTGCAGCTGCTAACTGGTCATCATCTAACACGTTTGTAAGACATTACAGCCTAGATGTCACAGCACGTGACGTAACTCAAGCTGTTCTCTCTACCACAGAGAAATAAACGGCTAGCGCCTGTACTCTAAGGCAAAAAGTTCTCATAAGCATGCATTTCCAGAGCATTTCCAGGGCGTGATTGGATTATGTTCCCATAGTCATGTGGTTGCACCACAGTGACCTGACTGATAAGGGAACTGAAAGTTATGCACCATAACTCATGTTCCCTGAAGGAAAGGAACAAGGTGCAACACACGTTTGCCCTTTCAATGCCCAAGCTCGGTGAAATGTATATAGAGGACGTACGGGGGCAGTCAGCGTCTCTTATACCAGGGGGGCGGGCCCTGGTGACGCTGACACCCACTTGCCTTAAAAAGGCGTGATTGTATTACTTCAGGTGAACTGCGCGGAGGTGCAATTCCCATAGTCATGTGGTTGCACCTTGTTCCCTTCCTTCAGGGAACATGAGTTATGGTGCATAACTTTCAGTTTTAATGACAGCTGCTGAAATAATGAAATGTGTTGTGAGGTTCTGATGACAGAAGAATAAATAAAAAATGTGTGTTCATCATAATATTGTTAGAGTCAGAGTCAAATATTCTTTATTGTCATTCGCACCACATGTGGTAGGCTACATGTGATGGAACGAGATTATGTACACAGGGTCCCAGTTACATCCAGCAATAAAATGTAAAACAATAACATCTAAGATATGTTAGGATTTTTTTTGTCTCCAACCCCTATGTGTTATTTTTCACCACTTTTATTGTCTGTCCAACATATCTCACTTGTAAATGAGTCTTCGAGGCTCAATGTGACTTATCTATCTAAATAAAGGTTGAATGAATGAATATGAACTAAGAAAAACATCAACTAAAATTACACTAAGCACTAATGGCATATAAACATACCTTCGAACAGCAGCACGAACTTGAGTCTTTGTGAGCAGATGAGCACAAATGAACACAGCAACATGAAACAGATCAGCAGCAACATGATGTGATTGATTTTTATCACAGTGATTATTCTGGTTAGAGATTCATGAGTCTAACAGCCTCAGGGTAGAAGCTGTTCCTCAGTCTAGTGGTTCTACACTTAATGCTCCTCAACCTCCTTCCTGAGGGGAGTGGGGCAAAAAGTGTGTGTGCTGGGTGAGTGGGGTCTTTCATGATGCAGGTGGCTCTCTTCCTGCACCTGGAGGTGTAAATGTCTGTCATGATGGGGAGGCTGACTCCAACAGACTTCTGTGCAGCCTTCACCACTCTCTGCAAAGCTTTTCTTTCTGCAGCTGTGCAGTCTCCAAGCCTCCATTCTGTGCCAACATATAGTTTTTAGTTGTGTTTGACTTGGTTGATAATTGCAGTTTAATTTTTAGTTTACACTGTTATTGGTTGTCTTTGTGACTCCAAAAATCTTTGGAAGGCATTTTATTTCATTCAAAGTACAGGAGCTGGATATGATTACCAAACACTTGACCTTGTTGTTGTTGTAAATTGTATACCTGCATGCTGTGAAATAAAACAGAGGGGTGGAGCTTTACAGAAGAGCAATTTGGATTTGTTATCATATAATTTTGACAGTGAAATAATCATGGTAATTTACTGCATTCATCATATTTAGTATGTTGCTGTCAGGAATGTGCCTCTGCAGAAATCCGTCCAGATTCATGGAGGGATACATCACTATTTTTGTTATCTTTTCAGTGTGCTGCAGATCCACAGGACATAAACAACATGTTTTTTTCACCTCCTGATCTGCCCATCACCTGGCACCCATATTATCATAATGGCATTGGAAAAAATGCATAGCTTCTCCCAGGTCCCAGAGTGGATTATTATCTCCTCACATTTTAACTCTGACTTCAAAAGACAACTCCTATTCTCCGAGGTGTAGTTCTTGGTCTCAATTCCTTTTCCCTGTAGTCTTTTATCGTATCCAAAATAAAAATCAATAAATAAAGCCCCTCAAAAAAATTCCCCCGTTTTCTCTTTTATAACAACAGTTTTGACCCAGCATGCCTCACCAGGTGTTGAATTATTCTTGATTTTTCACTTTAGCAATGTTTAATTTACACAACAACATAAAGCGAACAATGTTCTTTGGCAAGATGTACAAAATGTCCTAATTAGGCGACTGGCTACCACTCACACTGTGTTTTAATTTGCTTGTGACTGTGCTGTCGTTTCCCCACATTTTCCACCGGCAAGTTGTTTATTGCCAGTGACTGAAAGGCTAACGTTGGGTGGGAAATTAATAAGTATTGCTCCTGCCATGCTTTGCGCCCACATCTCGATAATGGCATTCAAACTGTACCGCTGTGTTCTGCACAACACTTTGCAGGAGCTGAGACAATGTGAACACAATCCCAGTGTGACAGTGGAGCAGTGCATTAATTAGATAACCACCATAAATAATCAGCTCTGTAACACAGGGGCATGCAGAACATTTGCAAAGGCCTGGCCAGATGGGGGCCATGGATAATCTTGGGATGGACACCAAACAAAAAGCCATGTCAGATTTTCTGGAGTTTTTGTGTTCTGTTGTCATAAATAGACTCATTTGAAAAGTACTGCAATGTGGAAGTTATAAAATCATCTGCTGATAAACGCTTCTTGATTTTTTTTTTTGACTGTACAGTTGATATTGCTCATTGAAAACAGCTCAGACACGACACAGCTCAGAGAAGCTCGTCTTCGCTCTCAAATTCCCCAAAGCCAAAATAGTTAGTTTAAACAAGAGGTAAATATAAAAAATGCAAACAGAAATCCATCTATCCATCCATCAACTTTACTCGCTTTTTCTTTTCGGGTCACGAGGATCACTGGTGGTCATGGCCAGCTATCATTGAGCAAGAAGCGGGGGGACACCATGGACAGGTGTCCAGTCCATCACAGGGACACAGAGACAAACGAGACAAAACCATTCACTCTCTCACTCACACCTAGGGATAATTTAGAGTTACCAATCAGCCTAACATGCATGTTTTAAGTCTGTGGGAGGAAACCAGAGTGCCCGAAGAAAACCCACACATGCACAGAGAGAACATACAAACTCCACCCAGAAAGGTCCCTGGACCAGGATTTGAACCAGGATAACCTGCTCGCTGAGAGGCAGCAGCTCTGCATCACTGTGCCACCCTAAGCAGAATGTAATCTCTATAAAAACAAGAGGTATGTAAATGTCCCTCGTCGCTGAGTGATTTGAAGAGCAATCATCTCTCAGTGAGAAGGTTGCCAGATCGAATCCCAGCTGAGGATATGTCTGTATGTTCTCTCCATGCTTGCGTTTTCTCTCCAGAAATAAATTTAAAACAAACCAAAAACATGTATGTTATGCTGATTGGTAACATTGTCCCTAGGTGTGAGTGTGAATGTTTGTTTGTTTCTATGTGTCCCTGTGATGGACTGGACACCTGTCCAGGGTGTCTCCCACCTCTCACACAATGAGTGCTGGATATGGGCACCAGTGACGTTCAAAGGATAAAGTGGTTGAAGATAATGGCTAGATGATTGCAGTTTTAGAGATTAATTATTTTCTGGACTGGAACTGAACAGAGAATGAAGTAAGCCTAAATGTTTTTGGTGCAAGATATTCAAGTGGGGAGTTACACTGTGGAGAATTAAAAAAAGTTTTAAAGGCAAAAACATCTGGACTTCTATTCTGTAGCTGAAGACATTTCACTTCTCATCCGAGAAGCTTTCTCAATACATAGTTCCCATAAGACGTAACATCAGGGGCATTTCCAGTGTGTCCTCCATGACTAAAGGCTGTCTCTAGCAGCAGGTACAGATACAGTGCTGTTTACCAGTAGTTAATTTTCTCGATTTTTTTTCTTAGTTGTTTTGTGCTGGGTTAGAGGATGTTACAACCGGGTAGATGTTTGGGCAGTTTTCACTTAATCCCAAAAATAAGGAAATGTGAAGTATGCTGGTGAAGATTCTCAGTCGTCCAGGACATGATAAAATCAAAAAAGGCGTTCAAATGTGAAGTACCTCCATCGGAGGAGCTCACCGCAGAACATTGTTCAGTCTGGCTAAGGATCTGTCCTCGAAGACGTCGTGTTCTGATCACTTTTAGTCCGGTAAACAAAAGACAGGTAGTCCTCGACTTACGACAGAGATCCGTTCCTACGCTGCATCGTAAACCGAATTTTGACGTAAGTCGGAACATACGTAAATACTTCAACATATACGTACAGTAATAATAATAATAATAATAATAATGAATTCAATTTATAATGCACTTTTCATTAGTAAAAATCTCAAAGTGCTACAATGTGTAACAAGGTAAAGGTAAAAAATAAAACAAGTGATAAAATCAAATAAAATCAATAATAATATCGACTAAGATCAAAGATAAAATCATGTAGATTTAGGCTTGCTTAAAAAATAAATAAAATAAAACAAGTGATAAAATCAAGTAAAATCAATAAAGATAACAGCTAAGATCAAAGATAAAATCATGTGGAGGCAGAATAGGCTTGCTTAAAAAGAAAAGTCTTAATGCCGCTTTTAAAGTCAACCAGTGACTGTGGAGCTCTCAGGTCGTCAGGGAGGGAGTTCCACAGGCGGGGGGCAGCCACACAGAACTGTATTTTACCAAGCGCTTAACCTATCCTAACATAGTACCCTACATAATTATCACAAAACACATACATTTGGGAGCCATAATGAAGGGAAAAAATTGTTAATTTCCTACTGGTATGCTGGTGAAGCCGTTCTTCCGTCCCTCCTCCGTATTCTCTATTGCGTTTACGTCGTAAAACCACCGTCCAGCTCGGTCCATCCTCCGTATTTGTTTACGTCGTAAAACCGTGTTCACAGTACACACAGTAAGTTGTACTATGCACAGTTTTGTTTTTTGAATGTCCAGAGGACCAGACTTAGCTTTTTTAGAGAGTACAGGGCAGCTGTAGCCTCCGCAGCTAGTAAAACCGTAAACTGCGTAACTCTGCTTTTCAAAATAAATTTTCAAAATATATATATTTTTTGTGGGAGTGGTGGCGCAGAGGTTAAGAAGGTGAGCTTGTGATTGGAAGATCGCCGGTTCAAGCCCCGGTACCGACAACATCAAAAGATGTGGGTGGGATAAGTGAAGCGGTCACACCTGTCTCCACCCTCATCTGCCCCACTCTGGGCCCTTGAGCAAGGCCCTTAACCCACACCATCTGCTCCCCCGGGAACCCTAGATATCAGCTCTCTACTCCACACAGAGGGCTGTGGTTGCTCGGTGGTCTGTGGTTGTGTCAGGAAGGGCATCCGGCGTAAAAACAACTGCCAAATCTTCATGCGACTAGATCGCTGTGGTGACCCCTAACGCAGGGAAAAGCCGAAAGAAAAAAAAAAATATATATATATTTTGTAATGGGAAATGCGTCGTAACCGCAAAACATCGTAACTCGAGACCGTCGTAAGTTGAGGACTACCTGTATTCTATATAAATCATTTCGTGAAACAATGTCAAACAATGTCAGAGTTTAACTGTGTGTGTGTTGGAACATACTGTAGCTGACTGTGTCCCTGAGGAGAAATGTGTAGAAAAACATCAGACATTATTGAAGTCAGAGGTAATTTTAAAGCACACAATTCATGGTGAGCCTGAAAGTTGTCTTTGAAGTTTTATTACAAAAATAATCAAACTAAAATCAACAACAATAAAAAACAAACAATAACAATGAATCAATCAAGGCTTAATTCTCTTATCTAAGGCAAAACTGACTTTTTGAGCAGGAATTATTTCAGTTTTATACGCACATGAATTTAGACAAAGTTTGGCTATTTTAACAAATAGTTACTTTGGATTTTTGGTGGAAAGAAGTTGTTTAATCTGATCAGATAAAGTCATTTATCATCATTGGCAGCCAGGAAATGCTTTACCAAGTTGCATCAAGGTGTAGAGGCAGGGCTCCCGACTTGGGACCCGAAGGACACAACTTGGGGTGTCTATGAGTGCACACCTATTTCCCCAGCTCCCCAGGCGCTTTCTATGGCTGCCCACTGCACCACCTGGTGGTGGTTGGGTTAAATGCAGAGACGAATTTCGTCTTGTATGGGAAACATACACAGATGACAAAAATGTGACATTTATTTATTTACATTTATCAGCTTAAATAGCATAACCAGACATCATGTCCCTAGGTTTTGCTCCTTACCGGGTCAACGTTGAAGGCACCAGGTCACTCGTCTTTCTGGGGTTCTCTGGTAGATAAGACCAGAGACATAATGAGGAGGACTCGCCGGGAACTGCCTAAGGTTGCTTACCATCACTGTGACAGCTTTAGGGGTCAGAGGGGAATAGCTGATGAGAAGGTACACCGTTCCTCGGTTCCTTCTGCACATTTGGACTTCAAGCCAAGAACGTGAGTCTCGCAGTGGAAAAAGGCTTCATCTTCTGCAGTTATTTACTTCTAACAATTACAGCTGAGCGACATTTTTATCTGCTCAGGAGTTGAACAAGTCGACCTTGGCGTGACCTCTCGGATGTGGTCCACACACAGACGATCCATTTTCCGGTTCGGGGCCGGAGACGATCTGCTCAGTTCGGGTGTCTAAGGTGAACTGCATTTTTACACAAAAGATCTTTGTGCAAAACAACAGCTCTGAGGATATTGTTTTGACTAACTAGGAAACGTTTTGACTCCCCTTTGAAGAAAACGGCTTCAGCTCAAAGACTGCTCACAACAGGTGTCTTTGAAGGAATAATCACTTTCTGTAAAACCGAACAAAGAAATATGTTATCCACATTGTGATATTTTACATGATTTCATTATAATGATTGAGAACAACAATCAAAATTATTCATGTTCACACTTGTTAATCAAATAAAACAAATTTCATTAATGATTTGTTTTTCTTTCTTAGAAACAGAGGAAGAATAAGGTAAACATTTGTCAGACTGTAGCTGACTCTGTGTCCCTGACGAGAAATGTGTAGAAAAACATCAGACATTATTGAAGTCAGAGGTAATTTTAAAGCACACAATTCATGGTGAGTCTGAAAGATGAATATGGGTTGAGGGTCATAATTAGAGCAATGCAGCTTCATGCTACAGCTACCAACTAAAAGGATTAGTACAGACGCCGGATATTTGGAAACCTAAGTGACAGAGTTAATCATGCTAACAATTGGTTTTAAAAGTACACCTTGTTTGTGAATTTTAGGTAAACCATACAGACTAGGTGTGGCCTCCCCATCTGTGGTACTAAATATGGTCAATAGCTTGTCATGCTCGAAATGTTTCAGGCAATCTATCAACTTCTTCCATCACAGAAGATCAACATCATCAGGCCAGGACTCTGCGGTCTACACTCATCTCCAGACCAGCGGTCACTCGTTCAGGGATGAAGATGTTCACATCCTTGACGGAGAAGAACGATGATTTGAGAGAGGAGTAAAGGAGGCCATCTTTGTGAGAAAAAAACCCGTCAATCATTAAACAGAGGTGGAGGCCTCCGTGTTCAACTGTCCCCCTCTTACAATGCTGTTATTGCTAGTATCACTCAGCCCCTTGTGAATAGCAAGCAACCATCATGGTGCTAACGATCCATCATTAGGCTGATGGCCCTCGTAGGGCTTTAACAGACTACTCGAGTAATCGACACATCGATTCCTAGGACCTCTGTCGAGGTTTTTAATTTCACATTGAGTATTCGTAGTGACATCATCACGTTGCAGTTTTTGAACAGAAAATGAATCAACTTCCTGTTTGGAGCATGCTGCGAACCGGTGTTACACCAAATTAATTTGTGACTATAGGGGGCGGTGTTGCATGCACTGTGGCAGGTCACAGAATATAGTGTAAACCCACTGTTTTTAAGTTTCGTTTTTGACGTGCTGTATAATTTCTTTCACTTTTGCAGCTTAATAATAATAACTAATAGTTTTGGCTTTCCTGTGATTCATCTGCAGTATGATAAATGGTAGGAGCATAGTATACACTCCCAATTTTTTTTAAATTTATATTAAATGACTTTTTTTGCATTCTTATTTATTTATTTTTTGTATCTTAAGATCCTATGACATCATCAACTACTCGAGTTCTACTCGAGCATTATTATGTTAATGTCGAGTTAAAAAATCTATGTTCAACCCCTAGTGAGCAGCTAGTTTTGGCTGTCAGCAACAAACTGGTTGATCCACTATGAGAAGGTGCTATTTATAAGACAGAGCTGAATATAGCACCTCAGACTGAAGAAGTCTTTCGGAGGAAAGACGAAACATTTCTACATTTTTTTTGTTTTGTTCTTTTCTTTAATGTCCAGAGGACCAGAATTAACTTTTTTAGATTTTTCTACCTGGATTATTGAGCATGCGTCAGGTATTTCCTTCATACTAAGGGGGG